>RCUC01124532.1:0-12458 GCA_003697995.1 Taxidea taxus jeffersonii | reverse complement strand
AGACAGAGATCACAAGTAGGCAGAGAGGCAGGCAGAAAGAGAGAGAGAGAGAGGAGGAAGCAGGCTCGATCCCAGGACCCTGAGATCATGACCTGAGCCGAAGGCAGAGGCTTAACCCACTGAGCCACCCAGGCGCCCTCTTTTCCTTTTTTTTAAAAATGTATTTATTTTTTAAAAAAAATATTTATTTATTTATTTACTTACTTACTTACTTGAGAGAGAGAGGTAGGGAGAGAGAGAAAGTGAACAGGAGGAGGAGTGAGAGAATCTGAAGCTGACTCCGTGCTGAATGCAGAGCTGAACACAGGGCTTGATCCCACAACTGCAAGACTAAGAGTAAGATGCTTAGTCAGCTTAGCCACCCAGGTGCTCCTTGATTTGCTTTTCAGATAAATATATTCTCATCCAGCTCACATTCAAAGATAAGACTTAGGATAGCTATTGAGGGCTTCCATGAAATGGAAGTAGGAATTTCCAGATCTCATCTCAAATGGTTTTTGAACTCCTTCTCATTTTCCCATAATTACATAAAAAGCCTATAGTCTAAAGTTTCTTAGCCTTGGAGGACTGTACACTGTAGGTGAATCACTATTGAGATCTGCAGATAGTAATATTTGCCATTATGGCTTTATCCACTTTTCCCTGCTCATTTTTGTGAGGACACATTGGTGAGACTCCAGATAAGTGTCTCTAATAGAAAAAAAAAGTTAAATTTATCCTGAAAAAATTGTTCCATGTACCTATTTCTGCCTTTATTTGTGATGCCAAACAGGTAGGTTATAAGGCATAGGTGTCCCGGTGATGTTCTTTATAGAAGTTATCCATCATTGGAATAGAAAGGGAAGTAGCTTGGAACTTCTATAAATCCAACTGGAACTACACTAACTCATGAATAAAACAACATCATATGTTTTGGAAAAACAGCTATCATATCCATATGTGTTTTTCTAAAGGCTTTTCTGTAGTGGTTTTGATTCTTATCTCAACGTCAGTTGCTACATTTCATCAAGTAACTGCCACAGGCCCCTGCCGAAGCATAGCATTTTGGTGACTCTGTTACTAATAAGCAAGATTTTAAAACCAAGCCAAACCAAACAAAAAAGGAGCCATCAGTCAGGTTTGTCACTTGTCTCCTCTTTGAAGGGGGTAACAAATGAATTGCAGATGGATCATTATTTACAGTTCCCTGACATGCCCTGAGGGCTTGGTGGATGTTTTCTAATGTCACCACTACACAGCATTTCAACCTTCCACTTAAAAGGAGCCCCTGCTACTACTTCTTAGCAGGTGGCCTGTAGAATCATAGGAGTTGGTTGATAACATTTTTCTCCAGGTGGGCATTGCTGCTCCATGTTATAAAGGGTAGACTCAAAGTAGGAAAAATATGTGTGCCTCTGTGCCTAGGAGTGGTGCTTTTAGCCCCACTAGATTCCTTTCAGTCCTTTTTCTCCTCAGAGCCTTGTCCTGCCAGCAAGACTCTGAACATAAGTCCTTAGGTGACCACAATCTTTCCATTTTGGGGAGATTGGCCCAGATGTCACCTCCTTACAGACTGTCTTCCTGACCATCTTCTCCAAGAAGGTCTCCCTTACTACTCTCCACCATTGCATTAAGTTATTTTCTTCATATCACCTCCCACAAGTTTGGGTATGCATATTTCAAAAACATGATTCATCACTCCTTTGGGATTGTAGTCTCCAGAGTCCACATCTCTTTGGCTTATTCTTCATCTATGATAGCACATTGCAGAGAGCAGGCATTCAGTAAAAGTTTATTGAGTAAATGTGAAATGAGGAGTTTTATAGAACTGATATATCCCATCTTGGGTCTTTCTTTATCTGTCTTGCTAATGTCACTGTTCGTAATAATCTTAAAAAGTAAGTAAACAGGGGGGAGGAGTCAAGATGGCGGAGAAGTAGCAGGCTGAGACGACATCAGGCAGCAGGAGATCAGCTAGATAGCCTATCAAACCATTCCAAACACCTACGAATCCAACAGGAGATTGAAGAGAAGAAAAACAACAATTCTAGAAACAGAAAATCAACCACTTTCTAAAAGGTAGGACCAGCGGAGAAGTGAATCCAATGCGACGGGAAGATAGACCCCAGGGGGAGGGGCCAGATCCCGGCAAGCGGCGGAACAACGGAGCACAAAATCAGGACTTTTAAAAGTCTACTCCAGGGAGGGACATCACTCCAGAGGCTAAACTGGGGTGAAGACCTCCCGGAGACAGCGTGGACTCAGGTCCCACAGGGTCACAGAAGGATCGGGGGTATCTGAGTGTCGCAGAGCTCACAGATATTAGAGCAGGGAAACCAGCTGCGGAGACAGAGCCGAGGTTTCCTAGAGCCGTGGTCTGTGACACGGGCCGGTGCTCTGTGACACGGGCTGGTGCTCTGTGCGAGGGGTCCCCACAAGATCCGGGGAGACTCCGACCGGGGAGAGCTCAGGGATCTATGGGGTTCGGAGACTCCAGGTGGGACTCTGCCAGAGACAGAGATGCTTGGTCACAGGCTGGGTGAGCTCGGAGTGCTCCCAGAAGCCAGTGAGACGGGACTGATTATGCACGATTTTCTCTGAGCGCGGTCTCCGAGCGCGAACAGAGGCTGGGGAGATGGGAGTGATTAAACGCTTTTCTCTGAAGGTGCACTGAAGACTGGGGCCCCTAGCTCTCGGCTCCTCTGAACCGGAGATTGGGAGGCTGCCATTGTCATTCCCGTACTCCGGAACTCTACGGAAAGCGTTCAGGGAACAAAAGCTCCCAAAAGCGAACCTGAGAGGATTACTTAGCCCGGCCCCTGGTAAGGGCGGTGCAATTCCACCTGGGGCAGAGACACTTGAGAATCACTACAACAGGCCCCTCCCCTAGAAGATCAAAGAAATCCAGCCAAGACCAAGTTCACTTAACAAGGAGAACAGCGGATTCTTATCTGGACAAAATGACAAGGCGGAAAAACTCACCACAAAAAAAAAAGAACAGGAGGCAGTACCGAAGGCTAGGGACCTAATCAATACAGACATTGGTAATATGTCAGATCTGGAATTCAGGACGATGATTCTCAAGGTTCCAGCCGGGCTCGAAAAAGGCATGGAAGATATTAGAGAGACCCTGTCTGGAGAAATAAAAGCCCTTTCTGGAGAAATAAAAGAACTAAAATGTAATCAAGTTGAAATAAAAAAAGCTATTAATGGGGTGCAATCAAAAATGGAGGCTCTTGCTGCTAGGATAAATGAGGCAGAAGAAAGAATTAGTGATATAGAAGACCAAATGACAGAGAATAAAGAAGCTGAGCAAAAGAGAGACAGACAACTACTGGACCATGAGGGGAGAATTCGAGAGATAAGTGATACCATAAGACGAAACAACATTAGAATAATTGGGATTCCAGAAGAAGAAGAAAGAGAAAGAGGAGCAGAAGGTATACTGGAGAGGATTATTGTAGAGAATTTCCCTAATATAGCAAGGGGAACAAGCATCAAAATCCAGGAGGTGCAGAGAACACCCCTCAAAATCAATAGGAATCGACCCACACCCCGCCATCTAATAGTAAAATTTACAAGTCTTAGCGACAAAGAGAAAATCCTGAAAGCAGCACGGGACAAGAAGTCTGTAACATACAATGGTAAAAATATTAGATTGGCAGAAGACTTATCCACAGAGATATGGCAGGCCAGAAAGAACTGGCATGACATATTCAGAGCACTAAATGAGAAAAACATGCAGCCAAGAATACTTTATCCAGCTAGGTTATCATTGAAAATAGAAGGAGAGATAAAAAGCTTCCAGGACAAACAAAAACTGAAAGAATTTGTAAACACCAAACCAGCTCTACAGGAAATATTGAAAGGGGTCCTCTAAGCAAAGAGAGACCCTAAAAGTTTATCAGGAAGGAACAGAGACAATACACAGTAATAATCACCTTACAGGCAATACAATGGCACAAAAATCATATCTCTCAATAGTTACCCTGAACGTAAATGGGCTAAATGCCCCAATCAAAAGACACAGGGTTTCAGAATGGATAAAAAAACAAAACCCATCAATATGCTGCCTACAAGAAACTCATTTTAGACCCGAAGACACCTCCAGATTGAAAGTGAGGGGCTGGGAAACAATTTACCATGCTAATGGACATCAGAAGAAAGCTGGGGTGGCAATCCTTAGATCAGATCAATTAGATTTTAAGCCAAAGACCATAATAAGAGATGAGGAAGAACACTATATCATACTCAAAGGGTCTGTCCAACAAGAAGATCTAACAATTTTAAATATCTATGCCCCTAACATGGGAGCAGCCAACTATATAAACCAATTAATAACAAAATCAAAGAAACACATTGACAAGAATACAATAATAGTTGGAGACTTTAACACACCCCTCACTGAAATGGACAGATCATCCAAGCAAAAGATCAACAAGGAAATAAAGGTCTTAAATGACACACTGGACCAGATGGACATCACAGGTATATTCAGAACATTCCATCCCAAAGCAACAGAATACACATTCTTCTCTAGTGCCCATGGAACATTCTCCAGAATAGATCACATCCTGGGTCATAAATCAGGTCTCAACCGGTATGAAAAGATTGGGATCATTCCCTGCATATTTTCAGACCACAATGCTCTGAAGCTAGAACTCAATCACAAGAGGAAATTTGGAAAGAGCACAAACACATGGAGACTCAACAGCATCCTTCTAAAGAATGAATGGGTCAACCAGGAAATTAAAGAAGAATTGAAAAAAACCATGGAAACAAATGATAATGAAAACACAACAGTCCAAAATCTGTGGGACACAGCAAAGGCAGTCCTGAGAGGAAAATACATAGCCATAAAAGCCTATCTCAAGAAACAGGAAAGGTCTCAAATACACAACCTAACCCTACACCTAAAGGAGCTCGAGAAGGAACAACAAAGAAAGCCTAAACCCAGCAGGAGAAGAGAAATAATAAAGATCAAAGCAGAAATCAATGAAATAGAAACCAAAAAAAACAATAGAACAAATCAATGAAACTAGGAGCTGGTTCTTTGAAAGAATTAATAAGATTGATAAACCCCTGGCCAGACTTATCCAAAAGAAAAGAGAAAGGACCCAAATAAATAAAATCATGAATAAAGAGGAGAGATCACAACCAACACCAAAGAAATACAAACAATCATAAGAACATATTATGAGCAATTCTATGCCAACCAATTTGACAATCTGGAAGAAATGGATGCTTTCCTAGAGACATATAAACTGCCAAAACTGAACCAGGAAGAAATAGAAAACCTGAATAGGCCCATAACCAGTAAGGAGATTGAAACAGTCATCCAAAATCTCCAAACAAACAAAAGCCCAGGGCCAGATGGCTTCCCAGGGGAATTCTACCAAACATTTAAAGAAGAATTAATTCCTATTCTCCTGAAACTGTTCCAAAAAATAGAAATGGAAGGAAAACTTCCAAACTCATTTTATGAGGCCAGCATCACCTTGATCCCCAAACCAGACAAGGATCCCATCAAAAAAGAGAATTACAGACCAATATCCTTGATGAACACAGATGCTAAAATTCTCACCGAAATACTAGCCAGTAGGATCCAACAGTACATTAAAAGGATTATTTACCACGACCAAGTGGGATTTATTCCAGGGCAGCAGGGTTGGTTCAACATCCGCAAATCAATCAATGTGATACAATACATTAACAAAAGAAAGAACAAGAACCATATGATACTCTCAATAGATGCTGAAAAAGCATTTGACAAAGTGCAACATCCCTTCCTAATCAAAACTCTTCAAAGTGTAGGGATAGAAGGCACATACCTCAATATTATCAAAGCCATCTATGAAAAACCCACGGCAAGTATCATTCTCAATGGAGAAAAACTGAGAGCTTTTCCGTTAAGGTCAGGAACACGGCAGGGATGTCCACTATCACCACTGCTATTCAACATAGTACTAGAAGTCCTAGCCTCAGCAATCAGACAACAAAAAGAAATTAAAGGCATCCAAATCGGCCAAGAAGAAGTCAAACTATCGCTCTTTGCAGATGATATGATACTATATGTGGAAAACCCAAAAGGCTCCACTCCAAAACTGCTAGAGCTTGTACAGGAATTCAGTAAAGTGTCAGGATATAAAATCAATGCACAGAAATCAGTTGCATTTCTTTACACCAACAACAAGACAGAAGAAAGAGAAATTAAGGAGTCAATCCCATTTACAATTACACCCAAAACCATAAGATACCTAGGAATAAACCTAACCAAAGAGGCAAAGAATCTATACTCAGAGAACTATAAAGTACTCATGAAAGAAATTGAGGAAGACACAAAGACATGGAAAAATGTTCCATGCTCATGGATTGGAAGAATAAGTATTGTGAAAATGTCTATGCTACCTAAAGCTATCTACACATTTAATGCAATGCCTATGAAAATCCCATCCAATTTTTTCAAAGAAATGGGACAAATCATCCTAAAATTTATATGGAACCAGAAAAGACCTCGAATAGCCAAAGGAATATTGAAAAAGAAAGCCAAAGTTGGTGGCATCACAATTCCAGACTTCAAGCTCTACTACAAAGCTGTCATCATCAAGACAGTATGGTACTGGCACAAAAACAGACACATAGATCAATGGAACAGAATAGAGAGCCCAGAAATAGACCCTCAACTCTATGGCCAACTAATCTTCGACAAAGAAGGAAAGAATATCCAATGGAAAAAAGACAGCCTCTTCAACAAATGGTGTTGGGAAAATTGGACTGCCACATGCAGAAAAATGAAATTGGACCATTTCCTTACACCACACATGAAAATAGACTCAAAATGGATGAAGGACCTCAACGTGAGAAAGGAATCCATCAAAATCCTTGAGGAGAACACAGGCAGCAACCTCTTCGACCTCAGCCGCAGCAACTTCTTCCTAGGAACAACGCCAAAGGCAAGGGAAGCAAGGGAAAAAATGAACTATTGGGACTTCATCAAGATCAAAAGTTTTTGCACAGCAAAGGAAACAGTCAACAAAACCAAAAGACAACTGACAGAGTGGGAAAAGATATTTGCAAACAATATATCAGGTAAAGGGCTAGTATCCAAAATCTATAAAGAGCTTAGCAAACTCAACACCCAAAGAACAAATAATCCAATCAAGAAATGGGCAGAGGACATGAACAGACATTTCTGCAAAGAAGACATCCAGATGGCCAACAGACACATGAAAAAGTGATCCACATCACTGGTCATCAGGGAAATACAAATCAAAACCACAATGAGATACCACCTCACACCAGTCAGAATGGCTAAAATGAACAAGTCAGGAAATGACAGATGCTGGCGAGGATGCGGAGAAAGGGGAACCCTCCTACACTATTGGTGGGAATGCAAGCTGGTGCAACCACTCTGGAAAACAGCATGGAGGTTCCTCAAAAAATTGAAAATAGAGCTACCTTATGACCCAGCAATTGCACTACTGGGTATTTACCCTAAAGATACAAACGTAGTGATCCGAAGGGGCACGTGTACCCGAATGTTTATAGCAGCAATGTCCACAATAGCCAAGTTACGGAAAGAACCTAGATATCCATCAACAGTTGAATGGATAAAGAAGAAGTGGTATATATATATACAATGGAATACTATGCAGCCATCAAAAGAAATGAAATCTTACCATTTGCGACGACATGGATGGAACTAGAGTGTATTATGCTTAGCGAAATAAGTCAACTGGAGAAAGACAACTATCACATGATCTCCCTGATATGAGGAAGTGGAGATGCAACGGGGGTGAGGGTTAAGGTAGTAGGAAAAGAAAAAATGAAACAAGATGGGATCGGGAGGGAGACAAACCAAAAGAGACTCTTAATGTCCTAAAACAAACTGAGGGGGTTGGGGGGGAGAGGGTTTGGGAGAGGGTGGTGGGGTTACATTTTATGTTTAAATAAAAAAAGCTTAAATAAAAAAAAATTAAAAAAAAGTAAGTAAACAAAACTACTATTACTTTAGTGGCCAAAATTTTCAGCTTAAAAAAAACCCAGCTTGCATAGAGTTTCTTTCGGAAAGAGAACTTCTCCTCAAGAAAAATACCTATGTAGTCTACTTTGGTTAGGACAGAGAAGACACCAAGGCATACTTCATACTACAAAGATGAAACAAGTTGCTAGATTAAAATGCTTGTTGTAAGATGTTACTAGTAATCAGAGGTTGGAGAGGGAACCATGCTTCTGTGGGACTCTGGAACCTTTTTTAAAAAAGTATTTACCAGTTAAGAGATGAATGGTTTCTCATGGCAGGATAACCAGTCTTCAGAAAGCACAATTGTCTAATATCTGATTTTAAGTTCTTAACTTCTTCCAATGTAAATCACTTTGATAGCAGCAAACTTTGGAAAAGTCTGCTGCATGTATACATTTTTGGGAGAAGTTTTTGGAAAACCAGTGAAAAGCAACCATGCCCACCCTTGGTCACTGGTGGAACCGGGAGCTGGAACAGCTGCAGAGATGACAGGTGGATATAACTTAAATATAAGTGGCCTCTTTCATTCAAATTGTACTTTAAGCTTATACCTTGAAAACATTTTTGATTGATTAGTTATGGGCCTACTTACAGTTAGTTATGCACTGAATGTTGCATAAAGTTTCATATATATACACACACATATGTAGAATATAATCATTGGTTAAAAATAAAGTGCTTGGTATTTTTAGAGCATGTGAAAAAAAAAAAGCCCAAGTGTGAGTTATTAGTGATTTCTGTTTTTAATGGTGGGAATTCTATATCTTCTATGTCAACTGCCTGTAGAAATTTATAGTGACCGCAGTCAGTTTTTCAAAGGAATGCCGGGGACTCTTAACCTATATACCTTGTGAAAGAACCTGGCTTCCTGCCCTGGCTGGGGGGAAAGGGTGAGGCCAGGAGAGACTGGGGTCCTTCATGTGACCCAGGCCCCACCTAGGATTCCTCTTGAAGAAAAAGGGTTCATGGGTGATTTAAAGGTTCTCTTGGGGGCTTTAATCTCTGGAGTATCGATGTTTTTATTTTGTTTGTCATTGAGAATGTTACTCCTAGGTCTGTACCTTTTTCAAAGCCAGCCAAGTCTGGAGAAACACCTGTTAAATATAAAATCCACATGCTTAACGGCATTTACTTTTCTAACTACAACAGACATGCAATTAAGAAGTGAATCATGTGATCGACTTTGGAAAGAATCATTGATCATCCTTCCTTGGGATATAAAAGTCAGTAATGAAAACTCAAATTTGTTTTACCTTTTTGGTTTAAAAATTATAGGATGGTAATACCTTATTAAAATATATAAATCCATAAATTACCATTTATTGCAAAGCCACAAGTAAAATTATGCTATTGCTTATGTAAAATGAACCTAATTGTACTCTTACAGTTCTGTGGGCTTGCTGGCTTTCCCTCTTAAACCTCAGAGGGGAGAAAATTATCTAACTACCGTTTTCCATAAAAAGGTGTCTTTCTTTGAGATGCCCTAGTATGTGGATATAACAGAATCAGAAGGCTTTCCAGATGGCTTTAGAGCAGGTTCATATCTGGTTCTTCAGTGAGTTTATATTTATGTATTTTTCTCTTGACTTACTCATTATTTCAGTGATCCAGTGTCCTTAAATGTGTTTCTGCACCAGGATCATTTTTATGTTTAGTGATCTTCAAGGAAAAATATGTGTGGGAAGGTGGCAAAGCTTAGTGGTAAAAAGAAACATAGACTTAAGCACAACTAGATTGCCTTCGTCATGCCACTTAACTTCTGCGAAATTTATTGTGAAAATTATTTTGTGAGAATGTAGAATTGGATTTACTTAGGATCATTTCTGCTATATAAGGTCTTGTGGTTTAAATGGCAATTATGGGCATATTTGGGAAGTTGAATAGTTAAATATGCAAATTAGCTTTTAGGATATTTATTTATATTTATATTTGGCTCTCTCTGCATAAAACATCTTTCTCTTCCTTGTTTATTTGTTTATTTAGTCTCTAGTCCTTGAAGGTTATTTCCACACTGGTTTGCAAGGGACCTGCTTGCCTTCCTGGTTTCTGTTACATGCTTCTTTCATGTGCAGTTTCTTCCCGTAACACATGATGCTGTATTTCTTCCTTGCCTTGCCCATTTCCGCCAGTTGTCTCTGAGCTCTGTGAAGGCAGTCATCTTCTTCTTATGTTTTTATCATTGCATTCTCCATGTCAACCACAGGGTACACAGTCAGTCTTCAATAAGTATTAATTTAATGACTACATATTTATTGATTTTCCAAGTAGTATTTGCTTTCCTGAGGGAAATAATCACCCGTGTTAAAAAAGACTTCACAGTATGATCACATGTTTTATTTCTGGCTTTATGATATGCTGGTACTAGAGGAATGATGGATTTTATCACAGACAAAAAAGAGAACTTGGAATTCATGTCTTCAGAGAATTTTACATAGGAGGAAAGTTAGATCCAGAGAAATTAATCATTTTGTCTAATGTCATGGGGCTTGTTAATCACAGAACCAGCATCTCAGAGAAGGAAGTATTGTTCCAAGGTGAATGTCTATGGGTTTGAGGTCACCATGTGTTGAACTCTGACTTAGCTAGCTGTTTAGCTCTAATGCATTGGCTAAGAATTTGACTTCCCCAGTCCTTGGTTTCTTCACCTCTATTTTGAAGAGGGTGTTCAGGAAAAAGGATTAGGAGAGAAGATTGTTCTTGTGATGATTAAAAAAGTTAACTTATGAGTAAGTTTTGTACAGTTGTGTAGAGCTATACAATAGTAGCTATGAGGGGTGCTTGGGTGGCTCAGTGGGTTAAGTCTCTGCCTTCGGCTCTCATCATGATCTCAGGGTCCTGGGATAGAGTCCCGAATTGGGCTCTCTGCTCAGCAGAGAGCCTGCTCCCCCCCCTCCCGAGCTGCGTGCCTCTCTGCCTACTTGTGATCTCTCTCTCTCTGTCAAATAAATAAATAAAATCTTAAAAAAAATAGTAGCTATGACTACTCGTCTTATGATTCTTATTTAAGAGCTCTTTTATTTATTTTATGTAGAAGTCTGGGTTTTCTTTCCTTTTTTCAGTTTTATTGGGATATAAGTTACATAAAACATTGTGTCAGTTTAAGAGGTGCAACATAATGATTTGATCTATGTATGTGTTGAGAAACTATGGCCACAATCAGTTTAGAGAACTCTTGCTGTCTTTGACTCCAAGGGAAAACATTTAACCAAGTCTCTGAATCATTATTTATTCCAAGACAAGTAGCGTGAAAACTTTTCTTGTTTTAATGAAGACCTTTGCTATTTAGTTTTTCAGTGCCCCCTGCAAACACCTAAAAAGGAGACAACTGCCAATTTAATTTGTATCTGCTCTCTCTCTCCTTTCCACCAATTTAATTTTCCAGCCTTCAGATTGTTAAATAGCACATACTATCTTGATTTTGACCCGCAAACAACATGCTGTCATTTATGAATTCCTTATTAATTAAAGATAATTATAAGTGCCTATTTTCTTGTAATTAATGTTTAGAAGAGAACTGGGACATAGACTATTTTTAGACTATTATTTTGACATACTAAAATAATGCTCACATTTGGTTATCATGCTAACCTATTCTGAACACTTCTTAACCATCAGACATCTAATGCAGGGGAGCTTGTGGGAACACATAAATTTTTAAGATTGACTTCAGAATTAAGACATATTGTTGCTCACTGGTAGACATTATTCTAAAGTGAAGAAGAAAAGAAGTCATCAAGGGAGTGGAAAGTCTGACTTGAGGCAAAGTGTGAGGTGGATCAGGTTAATCATCACTGTTTTCTCAGGTCCCATTACTCTTTAACCCATATTTCTTTTTTGGACACCCTCTCTGCAGGTGTCCAAAACTGCAGAAACTTTTCTATTGCATTCTTAAAATCATGCTACCCTGGTTATCTGGAGCTGGTTACAGCTATGCCTTCCTCTTTACTATAAAAGGTAAAAGCAATTTCTTCTGCTTTGCCAGTGGAAGGCTATCCCTCCACAGTAGACTCACCTTCACTTTTCATACATGAAAAGTGTATTTAAGTATTTAAGTTTTCCTCCTGCATACACGCAGCCACTTTTGCTATTAAGTCCAAAGCAAAGCAAAGGGATTAACAGTTCACAGTACTTCTGACTCTACTTGGTAGGGATGTCCCCGATTGATTTTTAATTAATATATCTAATTTTAAGGGAACACTAGAAAATATAAATCTGCTTCCTTTTAATTGACTCTTTAGTTTTAATTCTTTGCTCTAGATGCAAAAATTAAGCATAACCATTTCACCATTTGATGGACTTTCACTTATTTGCTGGTGGCTGCAGTCCCTCCTCAGGCTTCTGATGTCCTCCTTAAATACCAGCGTGTCTTTTTTCCTTAGCCAGTATGGATCCCAGATCCTTAACTTACCTGCTTGTCTCCTTTTGGGCACACACCAGTTTGTCCGTGTTTTCTAAT
>ML100321.1:15316-42387 GCA_003697995.1 Taxidea taxus jeffersonii | reverse complement strand
AGAGAGAGAGAAGCAGGCTCCCCGCCGAGCAGAGAGCCCAATGTGGGGCTCGATCCCAGGACCCTGGGATCATGACCTGAGCCGAAGGCAGAGGCTTTAACCCACTGAGCCACCCAGGCGCCCCAAATAAATAAGTCTTAAAAACAAAAACAAAGGCTAGGTTCTCCATGAATTTTCCCCCCTGCTTTGTAAGGCTTATTATGTCTTTCTCTATGCTCTCAGAATTCTGCTGAAGCTCAATCACAGTGGTTCTCAGAGTGTGGTCCCTAGACCAGCAACATCAACATCACCTGGAACTTTGTTAGAAATGCAAATTCTCACACCCCTCCTAGGCCTTCTGAATCAGAGAATCAGAAACTCAGGGGGGTGGGGTCCAAGACTCTACTTATTAACAAGTTCTCCCGGGGGTTCCAGTGCCCACTGAAGTTTGAGAACCATGGCTCTCATTACTTGTATTTGATTTGCAGCTTGTTGTAAGTTGCAATTATTCCACTGAGGGCTTTCTTTTTTTTTTTTTTTTTAAGATTTTATTTATTTATTAGTTAGAGAGAATGAGAGAGCGAGCACAGGCAGACAGAGAGGCAGGCAGAGGCAGAGGGAGAAGCAGGCTCCCTGCCGAGCACGGAGCCCGATGTGGGACTTGATCCCAGGACGCTGGGATCATGACCTGAGCCGAAGGCAGCCGCTTAACCAACTGAGCCACCCAGGCGTCCCTCCACTGAGGGCTTTCTAAGACTGCAGGCATGTCTATTCTTCTTATTTTTAAAATCCTGAATTCTGGGACACTTGGCTGGCTCAGTCAGTTAGGTGTCTGCCTTCAGCTCAGGTTATGATCCCAGAGTCCTGGGATCTAGTCTGGCGTCAGGCTCCTTGCTCAGCCGGGAGCCTGCTTCTCCCTCTCCCTCTGCCTGGTGTTCCCCTACTTGTGCTCTCTCTCTTTCTTTCCAGGAGATGAATAAATAAAAGCTTTTAAAAAATCATGAATTCCTTGTACGGCTAAGACCACAGAGTTCAGAGTATTTTGCAGTCGTTGAATGTTTGCTGTTAAATGGGTATCATGCTTGAATTTGTTCTCTGTGTTAGTATATCATAGTAATTGTGTTTGTAAAATATATACCCTTTGATAATTTTCCTGGAACAATAGTATAATACTTGAGAAAACAGTATTGTGTAGTTTTTCTAGATCAAATGAACCCTAAAAAGTCATGCAGGTTTTTGATGTCTGGTTTGTCTTGTACCTTCCTCTGATAAAGGTTCCTTAATGATTCTGCTGTGTGCTTCTTGTCCTCTTGGCAAAAGTGTAATGATTGAGTGCATGCTTTGAGGCCATATTGATAGGAATTGTATCCCAGGGGTTCCACACTTTCTCTGGATTTGTTCTCATTTCTTAACCTTTTTATACCTGAGTTTCTATTTGAAAAATAGAGGTTAATGCTCATTTTGTTAAGTTGGTATGAGGTTTAAGAAAAAAGATTGTCACATGTCAGGTAATCAATAATTGTTGGCTGCTATTAAATTATTAGCTTTATTAGTAACTTGAAGAACAAAGAGTTTTCCACTGTGAATAATCTTAGCATGCTCAACTGATTATTCTAAAAGTACCACATTATTGCTCTACTATGAAATAATATATTTCTACACCAGGAAAAAACATCTGGACTACCATTAATTCTGTAAATCGATCACTGAAATAAAATTACTTTATTCTAAAGAATTTAGTTGTTCTCTTAAAAAGAGACCACATGCTGTTAGAGAGACAATGGTAGACCTGAAATCCAAAAGCCCGGCTTAGAGTCCTTGCTTACTTCTATGGATGGCTAGGATTTGAGTTCCAGTGATAAATCAAGGTTTCAAGTTACTTAGCAAATCAGAACTTCAGTTTTCTGCCTCTGTAAAACCAAAGTGGTGATACCTTGTAAATTAGTTAATTTCATAAGGTTGTTAAAAGAGATGAACAGTAAACATAAAAGTGCTTTGTGAAATGTACAGTGCTCCCCAAATACCAGGTGTTTGTGTTGCTGTTGCTGTGATAATTATTATAAAGTCGAGCTGCTCTGATACCCTTTATGTGCTCATGTGTTCTCTTGTGTTGTGTGGACATGGTTTATCGCTGGAGGTAGCATGTGGGAGCAATTGAGTAATACGCTTGATAATGTAGCCACATCCCCTAAGAATGAGGTTCGGAACTTCGAAACATCTCACAGGGGCTAATAAAATGCTATTAGGCACAAATGACTTTTGCTCTGACAAATGACCCTGCTTGGATTTCACTTGGTGTCTCTGAGGTGTGTGGCATCGCATTGTGTCATGCAGGCCATCAAGTACTCTGCATTTGAAGGGAAAACGTATTTTCTAGCTTACTATCACCATGGTCCTAGTTAATCAGCTCCCTGGTGCTTCTCTTTATGATTCCAGGCTCCACAGTACTTCTGCGATAAAACTATGCTCACAGGGCTTTTGATTGTATTTGAAGTTTTCATGCTTTTGCCTGAGTTTTCAATTTCTTCCTATTTATGAATGGCACCACAAAGCGCTGACTTCTAGAATCAACCGAAAAATTCCCTAGGAGCTCTGATTTAGCTCTTTGTTTGTTAGTTTGTTTTCCCCTTAAAGAACAACTACTACTAAGTCCTTCCTTTTGCTTACTCTGGAGGTTCCATGAATATAACTATAAGATACACATGTAAAGTTTGGAGATGCTCTTGCTTTTCTGAGGGAGACATAGAGATACATCTGGTGTGGCCGCTGGGTGCTTGATGTGATTCATACCTCAAGGAAAGGTTCTCGAGAAAGGCAGGCAGAAACATGTGCTGGGCCTTCTGAGTAGGACACCTTGATGAGGAAAGAATGATCTAAATATTGAGAAGCCAGCTTAGGGATGAAATAAATTCCAAAACGCAAAAGGGATGAAGTGTCATGACCTGGATACTAATGAATAAAGAGAACATAGGCTCTGCCTACAGGAATAATACAAGAAGTAAAATACAGAACAGCAAGAGAGGAAAATGAACATAATATTAATAGAAGCTTGTAGTGCATTGCTTCTGTTTGTTTTTCTGTATTTGTCAAATTTTATGTGGTGAACATGTACTATTTTTGTCAACAGGAAGATTAAATGTTCATGTGCTGTGGGACATCCAAAGAAACAGGGTACTTTTCTTCCTCATCCCTGTATATCCAGATGCCAGAATAGTGTCTGGAATATTGTAGGCATTTAACAAATACTTGATGAATTAATAAATCTTAAAAACCACTGCAGAGCAATATGTATCAGAGGACCATGACTATATTAAAAAGAAAAAAAAATACAAACTAAAAATACAACTGAATACAAAAATACAACTGAATTGTTAACATTTCCACAAGTATGCAGTCGTTGGATGATATAGCCATATGAGTGATAGAACTTGAATTACATTGTACAGAAAGATCCCTTTGGCTACTGTGCAGAAGTGACCTTTGGGAACAAAAGCAGAAAAGCTCGACCAGTTAGAAAGTTATTCTAGATGAAAATGATGATAAATGGAACTTAAGTGATAGGAGCGGCTGCTGTTAGACTGTATTTTGCATAACTACACAATTCTTGCTTGCAAATTGGACTTAGGCTTTGAGGAAAAGAGGACTGTAAAGAATGACCCCAGGTTTTTTAATGTGAACCACAGGAACATTGGCAGTACCATCTTCTGACAAGAAGAAATAGTAGTGGGGAGGATGTCTGGGGAGAAGTGGAGAATACATAATTCTTTATTGGTTATAATACTTGAGAATTGCCCATTGTGTATAAAAGATGCTTAGTTAATACAGTTAATATGACTCTTCCTTATTTAGACAGCTCTGTATAGTTGAGGAGAGAAATCAGAGCTGGAGAAAAGAAATTGTGTAATTGTGTTTTGTATTGTCATTGAATAGATACACAGAAACCATGGAACTGGGGAATGAAGAGATGGAGAAAGAGAGAATGATGATGGTAGAGTTGAGGTCAAATGCTGGAGTGAAGTCTTGGAATGAAAGAGGGAAGATAGGTGAACGACAGGGCGGGTGAAGTGTGTTTGGACTTACACAAGATGAATGACAGTAAGTTTTATTAGAATCAGAGAGAAAGGAGAGCATTTGCACACACCTGCAGAGAGGCCCACAGGGAGAATCTGATGGGATGATGGTTTTTTGTTTTTGTTTTGTTTTGTGTTTTAGAGAGAGAGAGAGAGCATGAGCAGGGGCAAGAGGGAGAGGCAGACTCCATGCTGAGCAGGGAGCCTGATGCCGGGCTCCATCCCAGGACCATGAGATCATGACCTGAGCCAAAGGCAGATGCTTAACAGACTGAGCCCTGGGAAGATGGCTTTAATTGAGAAGGAGGAAGGAATGGGGAGGGAGTATTGGCAATTTGAATAACAAGCTCTGAAGTAACATCTTGGTTTGTAGGAGAACCAAATGACTGGAGACATGCCGAGGGTTTACTTGAGCTCTGTGCTTAAAAATATTAGGGGAGGGGCACCTGGGTGGCTCAGTGGGTTAAAGCCTCTGCTTTCGGCTCAGGTCATGATCCCAGGGTCCTGGGATCAAGCCCCACATCGGGCTCTCTTCTCCGCAGAGGGCCTGCTTCCTCCTCTCTCTCCCTGCCTGCCTCTCTTGCCTACTTGTGATCTCTGTCTGTCCTATAAATAAATAAAATCTTTAAAAACAAATATTAGGGGAAATCTGTCAGCTGGGTTGAATGCTTCTTATTAGCAATTCCCTGATGCCTGAGGACAGTCATGGGTTAGGTGGACAGGTGGATGTAAGCAGGGCTAACATCATGTCAAGTGGGTGTGACAGAGAACAAGAGAATAGAGGGGACATGAAAAGGAGTGATTAGCAATTACAGTGAACATTTTCCTTTCTTGTGTAATGTGAAAATGTTTGATGTCAATCAATATTCTTACACCTCACAGTTCATAATATATCCAAAGTATCCCATCAATGCATAATCATTTTTTGATGTGTATTGAAATCAGTGATGTCTCCTTTTCCTGGTTAAATGCGTCTCAACTGCAAACATAAAAATATGCTCTGAAGAATTGAGGGTTGCTTTTTCTGTGCTTCTTTCAATTAAGTTTATGGACCATCTTACTAGGTATCAAGAGACTTTTCTCTGCAGTTTGACCAATGATTTTAGAAATTTGTTCTCGCTTTGTTCTTGAGCAGAAAGGTAATTCTCCCTCTTCTTCAGGCCAGAATTTGGCCCTGCAGACAACCTAGAAGGCATGCACTGAGAGGGAACACATGGAGAAAAATGTCTTTTGTGCCTTAGTAAGGATGACGGGTGTCCCAGTGGACTCGCCAGTGTTCCCTTTGCTTTCTGGCTGGTAGGTGGGCCTGCCTCCCAGCCTTCCCTTTTCAGCTGCATTGAATGCTCCCTCACAGCTGCCACAGGAAAGTGCATTTTACTAGAGGAAATCAAATCCTTAACAATAGATGAGAAGATTCACGTCCCTGGCAATTGACGACAGAATAATGTGTGGCTGACTTCATAACATGGTTGCATTCAGGCAGAATGTGCCAACTGCTCTGAAATGAAATGTCCCAAACCAACTACAGAAATAGATTTTGAATGCCACAATGTGAGGAGAAACAAGAAGCCAAGAAGGGAAAGTGGCAGAATCATTCAAAAGCTGCACATTTGAGCTTTCATTAGACTTGGCTGAGGACGGAGATACACTTGATGTTAGCTGGACGAACCATTTAAGGACTGTTCAAGTTGACTTGGTTTTACTTAGGTGCCCTCCCCCCACCACCCTTTTACCAGTATTGCATTGTAAATAGGGATTCTGACATTTTAGAAATGACTTTTTCCTTTATAGCCAGACTCTAAATCCTCTTAGTGTTGGTCTGAAGCTTTGGAAAGTACACCAACCCTTCTAGGCCACTAAGCAAACATTTAATTAATTAACATTGTTGAGGTGGAGTGAAACAGCCCTAACATGTGTTGAATGAAGGGAGGAGGTAGGGCTACTGGGTTTTAGGACCCTCTAACATGCCAGAGATGCAGACAACTCATACTTGTTTAACATTCATCCTGGACAACCAAGATGGCCCCGCTGGGACAAGTCAGCCTTCTCTTTGCTTAATGCTGACACGTGATATTTCATGCTCTGAAGGAGGAAAACGCTCCTGCATAAAGAAGGCAATGAACAGCCAAGGAATGTGGGGGCTCTCCTTAACTTCCCCCTGGCAGCCTCCATCCGGGAAAGGGAATTATAAAATCCTGACTTGGAGCCACACTGTTTTGAATAAGACAAGGCCCAAATGTTCTTAATTCACTCCTAGGGAGCACTCAATCCAGCTGACTGTAACATAAGGAATTTAATAAAGTAAAAGCAAGTTATCTAGTCAAACCTCCTGCTGCTTTTTTATAATATCAAAATGAAAATAGGCTTAGTTTGGTGGTAATGTAATCAAATTTATTGCAGGATCCAAACATGCTTTATGTTTTCCCCCCTTGGATATATCCATTGCCACTGATTGTATGGATGAGAAGGGAGTAGAATGGCTCTCCTGTTGAATGCAGATTATCTCCTTCTCAGTGCTGAGGTATCCTTTGCTGAACTTCACAGTTGGAAATATATAAATATATAATTATATTTAATCATAATTATAATATATAAGTAATTAATATAATATATAAATATATAATTTCATAGTTGGAAATATATAAATATATAAAACGGCCATTCCAAATGGTAATATGGCTAACCTGAGTTATTATATATTGTTTATTTAAGAAAGAGAGTTTACTGGATAATTTTATATGTGACCTTGTTATAAATCTAATATAAGGAGTTGTTTATCCATGAACTCATTGTAAGTACAAAGGGTTCAGTTTGTAACTATCAAATAATTACTGTGTGCCCTGGTCTGCTGGTTGCTGTCCAGGCTTACCCAGGCCTGCTCTCTGTCCATGAGGCGGGTAAATGAGACAAAGTAAGTACATAAGGAACTAAGCCTTATAAGAATGAGTGTCAAGAGAGTTCAAAGGTTGAATTCAAGCTCTACCCTAATACCTGTTTTAGAGAACTTCAGTTTGCCTGCTTTCTCCCTGGTAGAGATTTCTCCTATCTCTCATTTACTTTTTTTGAAGATTGTGATCAGCTAACATTTGTTAAGAATAGGTGAAGGAAGTTCTTTATTTATTTTGGAGACTAATCCCTTATCAGTGACATCATTTGCACACATCTTCTCTCATTTAGTGAGTTGCCTTTTTGTTCTGTTGATGGTTTCCTTTACTGTGCAAAGGGTTTTTTTTTCTTGATTTATTTTGGTGTAGTCCCAATAACAATATTTTCTTTTGTTTCCCTAGAAAAATGTATCTATGGCTGATGGCAAAGAAATTATTCTCCATGTTCTAGGAATTTTCTGGTTTCAGGTCTCACATTTGGGTCTTTAATCCATTTTGAGTTTGTTTTTATCTGTGGCATAAGAAGGTGGTCCCATTTCACTCTTTCACATATAGCTGTCCAGTTTTCCAGCACCATTTATTGAAGAGACTCTCTTTTCTCCATTCTGTATTCTTGCTTCCTTTGTCATAGATTAATCGAGCCTATGATTATGGGTCTATTTCTGGGCTCTCTGTTCTCTTGATCAATGTGTCTTTGTGCCAGTATCATAGTGTTTTGATTACTATAGCTTTGCAGTATATCTTGAAATCTGGGATTGTGATACTTCTAGCTTTGTTTATCTTTCTCAAGATTGCCTTGGCTATTCGGGGTCTTTTGTAGTTCCATACAAATTTTAGGATCATTTGTTCTAGTTCTTTGAAAAATTGCTTTGGTTTGCATGGACCTTTTAACAGTGTTTCTTCCTTCAACCCATTAAGATGGAATATCTTTCTATTTTTGTGTGTCATCTTCAGCTTCTTTCATCACTGCTTTATGGTTTTCAGAGTACATGTCTTTCATGTCTTTGGTTAAGTTTATTCCTAGGTCTTTATTATTTTTGGTGCAATTGTAAATGATGCTTTTTTCTTAATTTCTCTTTTTGCCACCTTATTAGTGAGTAGAAATGCAGCAGATTTCTGTGGATTAATTTTGTATCCTGCAACTATATTGAATTCATTTATTAGTTCTCGTAGTTTTTGGTAGAATCTTTGGGTTTTTTTGTCTATAGGATCATGTCATCTGCAAATAGTAAAAGTTTTACTTCTTCCTTACCAATACGGATGCTTTTTATTTCTTCTTCTTTTCTGATTGCTGTGGCTAAAAGTGATGAGAGTGGACATCTTTGTCTTTTTCCTGATCTTGGAGGAAAAGCTCTCAGTTTTTCACCTTTGAGTATGATGCTCACTGTCAGTTTTTCATATATGACCTTTATTATATTGAGGTTTATTCTCTTGAAACCTACTTTGTTGAGAGTTTTTGTTATGAATGGATATTGTGATTTTTTAAAAGATTTATTCATTTATTTGTCAGAGGGAGAGAGAGAGACACCATGAACAAGGAGAGCAGCAGGCAGAGGGAGAAGCAGACTCCCTGCTGAGCAGGGAGCCCAGTGCGGGACCTGATCCCAGGATCCTGAGATCATGACCTGAGCTGAAGGCAGATGTTTAACTGACTGAGCCATCCAGGTGTCCCAGAATGGATATTGTATTTTTGTCAAATGCTTTTTATCTATCTCTTGAGATGATCATATGTTTTTTATCCTTTTTCTTGTTACTGTCACATATCACGTTGTTTTGCAAAGACTGAACCACACTTGCATCCCAGGAATTAATCTCATTTGATCTTTGTGAATGATATTTTAAAATGTATTCTTAGATTCCATTTGCTAATAATTTGTTGAGGATTTTTGCATCTGTGTTCAACAGAGATATTGGCTTGCAGATTTATTTGTAGTATCTTTGTATCAAGGTAATGCTGCTCTTATAGAATGAATTTGGAAGCTTCCTTTCCTCTTCTATTTTTTAGGGTAGTTTGAGAAGAACAGGTATTAATTCCTCTTTATAGGATTCACTTGCAAAGCCATCTGGTCTGGGACTTTAGTTGGTTGGGAATCTTTTGATTACTGATCCAATTCCATTGCTAATAATTCATCCATTCAAATACTCTGTTTCTTCCTGATTCAGTTTGCGAGAGTTATATTATTAGGAATTGATCCATTTCTTCTAGGTTGTCCAATTTGCGGACATACAAGTTTTCATAATGTTCTCTTATAATATGTTGTATTTGTGGTGTTATTTTCTCTCCTTTTTTTCTGATTTTGAGTCCTTTCTCTGTTTTTTGATGATGAGTCTGACTGAAAGTTTATCATGTTTGTTTATCTTTTCAAAGAATGAGCTCTTGGTTTCATTGATCTCTCCTCTTGTTTTTTTTTGTTGTTGTTGTTGTTTTGTTTTGTTTTGTTTTTTAGTCACTATTTTATTTATTTCAGCTCTAGTCTTTATTATTTCCTTTATTCCACAAGCTTTAGAACAAAGCTTGAGGCTTTGTTTATTTGTTTTTCCTAGCTCCTTGAGGTATAAGTTTAGGTTGAACAACTTTGAGATTTTTCTTGTTTCTTGAAGTAAGCCTTAATTGCTATAATCTTCTCTTTTGAAACTGCCTTTGCTGCATTCCAAAGACTTTGGACCATTGTGTTTTCATTTTCTTTATCTCCCTTTAATTTTTGATTTTCCCTTTGATTTCTTCACTGACTGATTCATTGCTAAGTAGCATGTTATTTATCCTTCATGTATTTGTGTCATAGGCTGATACAAATTAAAAGAACAATAAGATATCACTTTGCACTTGACAGAATGGCTAAAACAAAAAAATTTTTTAAAAACCCACAAGAAGTAACAAGTGTTGGTGAGGATGTGGAGAAAAAGGAACTCTTGTGCTTTCTTCTGAGAATGTAAATTGGTGCTGCCAATGTAGAAAATAGTATGGAGTTTCTTCAAAAAGATTAAAAATATGATTACCATATAGTCCTGTAATTCTACTATTGGATATTTACCCAATGAAAATGTAAACACTAAGTTGAAAAGATATATGCACCCTTATGTTTATTTCTGCATTATTTACAATAGCTAACACATGTAATCAACCCAAATGTCTGTCTATAGATGAATGGGTAAAGAAGATGTATGTACATGTGTGTTTGTGTTTGCATATGTATGTGTATGTGATTATGTATATGCACGTATATACACACATATGTACGCACATGTATATGTGTATATATGTGCATGTATATACATGCATGTATATACGTATACATGTATGTATGTATATATACATGTATATAATGGAAAATATTTATAATGGAATCTTGTCATTTGCAAAACTATGGATAGACCTAGAGGCTAATGTTAAATGTCAGTTAGGGAAAGGGAAATACATTATAATGTCACTCATATGTGCAATTTAAGAAACAAAACAAATGAACAAACAAAGGAAAAGACAAGAAAGGGTTCATAAATACAGAGAACAAACTGGTGGTTACCAAAGAGGAGGTGGGTGGGGGAGATGGATGAAATAGATGAAAGGGATTAAGAATATACTATTTTGATGAACACTGAGTAATGTATAGAATTGTTGAATCACTATGTTGTATACCTGAAATTAATATAATGCTGTCTGTTAATTATATGTTAATTGGAAAAAATAGCCCACCAGCTCTAGCAGCATCCCCAAAGAGGACTTTACTCCAGTACTTGAGGTGGGAGATACGAAGGATACTGACCTCTAAACTTTATCTCTTAAAAATTTGTAAAATCTGTAAACTTCTCTCTACTCTCACTCCCCAGATCTAGCTGAAACTCTGGTCTTCTCTTCCGTAGACAACAGATTACAGAGTGCCTGCTAACTGTTCTCTGCCATCCACTTTTCATTTCTCCCTCTTAAAAAACAAAAAACAAAAAAGATGAAAAAAAATAGATGAAAAAGGAGAATTAATTTAGGATAATCAGGCTGGCTCATTGGGACTGTATTAAAGATAAAAAGCCAATGCTTGCAGAAAACGGGAGTGTATATACCATACAGAATGGGAAGTGTTATGCATATGGTGTCTTCTAAACTGCCCAAATGGTCATAGAACCTGGTGTTGGCTAAAATGTTAAGCGTGAAGAGGATATTGATAAATTGCCAGATAAAAGTTTTTTTGTAGTACATAGTCAAAACCATTGGTCAAGACGAGGAAAACTTAGATACCTGAGAAAATCTCCTCCTAGACAGATGGGCAAGGCACACCATCTGTCTATAGAGTGATATAGATTCCTGGTCACTGGTGATGACCAATGAAGGAAGAGCAACTCCAAAATGGAGCAGAAACACGGATCCTAGTCTGTTTGGAATTCTGTCAGGAGAGTTCTGAACTTCTGTGGTCAGCTGTCTGGGAGCCATAGGTTGTTGATTGTTTGGATTTACCATATTGTGTATATATGTGTGGGTTGGGAGTTAGGATGGATCACCTTTCCTCTGAACCAGGAATTACAAAACAATAGATGATGTATCTTCTCTCTCTCCTTAGAGCCCTCTATGTTGTGTTGGGGTATTGTTGTTCTGCTCAACAGGGTGCTCAATGCACTCCTTTCAGAGGGGCCCATCTTTGCCTTTGCTCTTGGCTTTTAAGAAGTTTTGGGATAAAATTATTAGTTATTCATCCAAAATGTAATTTTTGGCTTTTACAAATTTTTAAAATTATGTTCAGTTAGCCAGTATATAGACATCATGAGTTTTTGAGGTAGTGTTCAATGATTCATTAGTTGTGTATAACACCCAGTGCTCATCATAACACATGTCTTCTTTAATACCCATCACCCGGTTGCCTCATATACCACACCCCTCTCCCTTCTGTAACCCTCAGTTTGGTTTCTGGAGTCCAGAATCTCTCATGGTTTTTCTCCCTCTCTGATTTCTTCCCATTCAGTTTTCCCTCCCTTCCCCTGTGGTGCCTGAGTGCTGCAAAAAAGAATTTTAAAAATTCAAACTCTGCTGCCGATTTTAGGATTTGGAGAAAAAAGTGACCACGGAATTGATCCAAGGAGAGTGGAGGCGTCTCTCAGTCAAGATAAAATTGGCCAAGTTTTCAGCAACCCATAAACTGAGTATGAAATAGAAATAACGTATGCTTTCCTTTAACCTCAGAGCAATGCTATCCATCTGCAAGCCACAGCACACTGAAGGAAGGGATTGCTGGCAGAGTAGCCTCGAAAGCTCTATGGGAACATTTATTCAATAGCTCCTAAGAAGAATAACAGCACTGACTTACATCTCAATGGAACTTTAAAATTTAAAGTGAGCTTCCACATATATTATTTGATTTGATGGTTAACACATCTCCTGAACTGTGAAGTAAATATATATGGTAAGAAAAGTACACCTACTACTCATGGCCTGGTTACACAAAACAGCTCTTAATTAGCATAAGATGATACCAGTCCCTATTATATTGGATGTCAGTCACTCATCTATTGCCTTTGTACATCAGGACCAGTATCAGCAGCAGTGTATTTTATATTAGATAAGAAATTCTACATGCATATACTCTTCTAGAAAACCAAGCAGTTAGAAAGTGAGCTAAAATTAAATCTCAAAATTCTTTCTTTTATTCTAATAGTGATAAGGAAGATGGTCTCTTCTAATTTTATATTACAGAGGAAGTCTGAGCTTCTATATATAAGTGGTGGCCACATCTTTCTCAATTCAATATTTAACTACACATTAGCATATGATACTTAATTTGAAATTATCATTAACTTCCCAGTCGGCATGTGGCATTCCTCTTTCTAACTTTAAACCATTTCATTCTGAAAGTATAAAAAAAGGCCCGAGGCGGCAGCAAGATTGAACTGGACGCATTTTCAGTTCAATGATGCATTCGATTTTAACATTTTTGTCTTATAATCAAAACTCTGTACCGGCACTTTAAATGTAAAGATATTAGATGAATGGTATAGAAAAGATAAATTGTCCTCAGATGCCCTTTGTGGTATTACAAAGGAGTTATTTTAGAAAGAACTTTTTATATCAAAGCTCTTTCAAAGAGCTAGTTCGGGGGAAACATTTGGTATTTACAATAACTAGTATTTCTAAAACTGCAAAGCTCACATTCTATTAAAAAAAATTCTCACATCTCAGAAATCTAAAGAACCCCTAGATGCTAAATGCAAAGCTATTTTAAATAAAGGAAACAGACCAACAGTGAAAGAAAGCTGCGGCGTGTTTCACTAGAAGCAGCCATCCCAAGTTCTGGCTCTGTAAAGTTGTGTGAACTTGAGAAAGGGATAATGTCTCCACATCTCAGTTCCCTCACCTGAAGTCAGATGGGGCTGGACTAACTGACAGGTAAATCCTGTTGTAGCTCTCATAACCTGGTCATAAGCCTGTATTTTTTACTCTTACTTGGATTTGACTCCTTCACCAGCCTCACCAGATGAGGTCGTTTTAGCATTTCTACCCAGATTTCACTAAACATATTTCTTCTGGTTTTCCATAACAGATCTCAGCTCTTTGAAGATTTTACCCATGTATTTCTGGAAGTTCTTGGGTCTTCCCCATGACCAGAGCTCCTCACCACACCTCCCTCATAGACACTCAGCTGCACCATATGCAGCAGAGTTTTGCTATTGCTGATGACCAGCTGCCCACCACCCCCACTGTCTCCTGCAACTCCAGAGCTCCCAAGCTGTAGATCTTTGATACGCAAAAATTGTGCTGTGTTTCCTGCAAGTTCCTGCATCAGAACTACTTTATAAATGCCTTTTCCGCCTGAGACTTCAGACCCAGTCCATGGAACTGAACTGTGGATAGAGGCTGGGATGTCATCTCCATTTCCCTTTTTTCTTCTCTGGACACAGAGTCCATGCAGTAACCTTCTCACTGATCCTTTTTCCTCTTAAGAAAATTGTTAATGTTTTGAGATTCCTGAGAGGTTGTTGACTTCACAAAAACAATCTTAGCTTGGGCCCCAGTACAGGCTTCTCTTTGACTGTACTTTCACAAATACTTGTTGGTGGGACTTGATATTTTAAAGCAGTGCATAATACATCCTGCAACAATTAGCTTTGGTCTTCTTGAATAAACAGAAGAGACAGCTAACATGAAGAAGGATGCCTTCAGATTAGAAACATCTTGATCTTAGGTTACACTGATTTTCCTGTTAGTGGTTTGTTCTTGCAAGATCTACTCTTAGGTCATTCTGAATTTTCTAATCATGATCCGTGTGATATCAACCATCAAGTAGATGTTTATAAATTGACTTCAACTTAAAAAAGAGGTAAACTAACAAATGTGATACATCGGAAGGGACTCTTCCATATGACTAGTTTCTTCTTGATTATCACTACGTCTTAGTATATAGGAAGCACAAAATGTTACTGTGTGTTCCGGTTATAGTGAATTTACCTCTCTGGTTTTTATCTCATTGAGAAAATGGGGACTAATTCCAAGTGATCTTTAAAGTCCCCCTGAGCTCTAAAATTCATGATTCTATAATTTTGAGATGTTTAATTCACTAATTAAACGATATTACCTTTTCTCTTTGATACCTGTCAAATTTACTTTAGAAACTATTATCACACTTCATTTATTTTCTAATAAATTTCTGACAGCACGAATTAAACATTCAAGGATCCCACTGATTATGTTAGATTAAGCCTACATCATGCTAAGTGGGGTCTAAAGAAAGAAAATCTATTATGGTTATCTCACATATTACTTAATAGGGGAATTGTAGGAGGTTTCCAGGTGCTATTTATTTTTAGTGGGAGGTGATAATTAGCATTATTATACCTATCAGGCAACCCTCTATATGTTGTTTCTTCACCTATTTTCATAGCTCTCTCTATATATTTAGATGTGAACTGACACTAAAATCAATCACTTTCTGTGTGTGCCAGTTGGGTTTAGTTGTGCCAGAAGAGTTTAATTTTAGAGAGAAAAAGGTGATAAAACAACTTTGACAGCATAAATTTAATAGATAGACATTTTTGTGGACTACAGCCATAACTCACCCCCCCTGGAAACCTGTACTTGCTGTAAAACTAACTAATGTTACGATCTTTCACTCCATTTGAACATGTTGGGGAAAATAAATTTCATCATTGTATTCCATTGTTATATGAATAAATAATTTTGGAGTATCTTATACTCTCTGTTTACCAGAGAAAATGTTCAAGTTTTGTTTAGGACTTTTTTTTTCTTCCAAATTTCTATTCTCTTTTAAAAACATAGTCTTCATACCCTTGTGGATTCTTTATGTTCTTTCCAGAGTTGATTGCTTTTGATGTTTTTTAGCCTTATCAATTCTTCTGAACTCCATGCTTGCTTTTGATTTTTCTGTTCAGAAACCAAGATCCATGGATTTCCCTTAAAATGTTACTTTCCTTTCTTAGTAATATCTTTAAATCCTTAACTATGTACATTTACATAAAACCACTGAAACCCAAGAGTGAGGAATTGGTAATATGAATTATTAAAAAAAAGTTACAATTGCTTCAGTAACTCTTTATAGTTTATATGAGTTAAAATGATTAAAGTGGCCATAATGATCCCAACATTTCTCTAAACTACTGAGATCTAGCATTTTCGCCACCTAATTGTCACCTTGACACATTTGCAAAGGACACTCATTTTGCACTTGAATATTCTTGAATATTGCTATTTTCTTTTTTTTACCAGTAGATGGTTTTTTAGTACAAGTGTCTGCCACATGGTTTCTAGTGTCTCAGTGTATATAGTGTCAATCAAAGTCATGATAAAGACCCCTGCCAATATTCTTACTGCAGATTTGAAATATGTCATCTCGCTTATAAAAATTAGGTAGTAATCTTGTGTTTGCTTTTCATCATCTAAATGCAAGAGATCATTGTTTAAAACATACATTTTCAAATTTTCATTAAAGAATGAAATGAAATAATTTTATTAAAGAGGAAGAATAATAAAAATGATGTAATTTTGATCAAAGAAAGTGACAAAAATAAAAAAGTAAAAAATAAAAGTTATCCATAGCTTTCTTTCCCTGGGGAGCCACTAGTAGTATTTACACTTAAGCAATATAACACAGTGATTTGTTAGCTTTTAATTAGTGAGGCTTTTTCTTCTCTCATTCTGGAGTAAATTGTGCTTCATGGCATTTCTGAATAACAAATTTCTAGACAGGCAAGAGTTAATCTTTGCCTAACTTTCTTGTAAGAATCTGAGACTGAATGGTAATCACTGGAATTTAAAATGATTGACAGTGACGTAACAGAATTTTATCTTGTAAAGTTATGTAAAAGAAAAAGTATTATAGTATATAAAGCTTGAAACAGCTGATAATATTCTGACATTTGGGAGACATTCAAATCCCAGAATTTTATAACTCTTTCAAAGAAGCATATTGACTTATTCAGAAAAAGATGTCCTAATCCACAACCCAAATACCATAAATTCCATTTTCATGTCCTCAAGCACTAAAGAAGAGCAGTGCTCATGTTAATATATATTTTTTTAGCCATCTCCTAAACTTTATGACTGTTCTATCCTTGACCTAATTATACAAGACAAACAGAAATTGTTTCCCCTGTGGTTTTACTTACCCCCTAGTGTTGAGCAGAGGGAATGAGCAATCATAAATGTAAGAATGGAGACTAGAAGTTATATAAAGGAAACAAATTGGGAGTAGTTAGTTATTGGCTTCATAAAAACATTCATTTAATTTTGAAAAGCCCTTATTTTCTTTAACAAACATGATTAAATTTAATCACAGGCATTTTTAAGAACTAATATATTAGATGGTATATATTAGGTTTGGAATTATAGTGCAATTCCTTTATAATCTATCTGGTAATTTACTCAGGTTTTTCTCAGGAAATATTTATTGAGTGCAATCTTTCATAATATACCTTTTGAGCAAATACACTTCCTCTATTTGGGGAGGCATAATTTAATACTAACCATATCAACATTATTGACAAGGAGTTGTGGTGAGACTTGTTTTAACAATTGTTCCAGAATGGTTTTCTTAGTGTGTGGGATTAAGCACTGATTCAAGAACCGTCTGGATGCCAAATTTATACTATTTTCCAGAAGATATTAAGATTCTATTGACAGCTGAAGAAATTATCTAGGAAAGTAATGGTATCTAATATGTGTAGGGAAAATAATATTTCTGTGTATTTTATTTTTGATGATCTTACTCTGGGGGTCACAGAGAAAAAGTTGACAGTGGTCAGCCTGTGTAAGGCATTTCTTTCTGAAAGATAAGAAGGTAAAAGATAGAAAGGAAAGACAGAAGAAATGATATTAACATTTAAGTAATAAGAATACTTTGACTAAATGTGTTTAGGAACTAAATATAGCTGTACTGTTTCAAAAGATCCCAGCTGGAAGAATATTCCCATTTTTTAAAAATCTGCCTCTCAAAGTCACTGATAAAGTTTTTGAACCAATAGCTCTTAAAAGGAAATGCTTTAAAAAGTAATAAGCACTTCAGCTGCTACTTCTGGGGTAACTATTTGGTCAAGAAGCTGGTTGAGATTCTACTTTTATGTGTAAGAATTCTGAGGGGTCCTAAGAAAAGTCAGCTGCCTTTGGCATTACACGTATCCCATTACGGTGATACTTCATGAGAGAACTTTACTTTCTTCACAGTTAGGAAGATGAGTCCTTGCACCAAGAATGAGCCACTTCCACTCTTAGTTACAGTTTTTCCTCAGAGAGCATGCTCAGGCTCATTAGTGACCAGGGATGAAAGAGGGTGAAATGAAGTTATGGTGGAAAAGCAAGGACTGAGGAATTGATGTGGTACCATTTCTCTCTTTCTCTTTTCATGCACATACCCAGTTAATGGACATCTAAGCTTCCATTAAAAAAAAAAAGCTTAGACAATTTGAACCCTGTAGATTAGTTTTAAAGAATTAAATAAGACAATGAATTATCAAAATAGGTCAAGACGTCATTCTGCAACAGCCAGGTGCCCTATAGGGCAAAGTAAAGTTAGATGCGTAAGTCCTTGGATAATTTAGTTCTGCAAAGGAGGAACACCACCCCCCCCCGCCCCCGGTACCAAAAATCAACTATTATGGTGCTACATAGTACAAGTGGTATGGTATACATAAAACTCTTTAGAACCATAGACAGAATCTTACTGTACTGATGAAGAAAGACCTTTGGGAAAAGGTGACTCTGGTGAAAGGATGAGAATGACTTAGCTAGATTAGTAATAGGGAGAAGTTTAGATTTTCAAATGTCCTAGAACATGTGCCAGTACTCATGCACATTTGAAGGTATAAATAAGATAGCAAAGCAGGTGCTCTAAGTGACTGTGGAGGAGTATTGGAAGGTGCAACTAATAGAGGTCATTAGAAGACCAAATCCTGGAGGGGTATTAGTTATAAAGATTACACAATTTATCTTGAAGGCTATAGGGAGACAGTAAATTCCTTTTTAGACCTCATCAAGTAAAGAAATAACCTCTCTTCTGTTCTACAATAGTTGGTGTGTCTAGGAAATTACTATGTGCCTTGCCTTAAATATGAAAAAGTGTCCTAAATGAAGAAACAAATTTTAGCTTTGTTAAGAATAAAAGTTGAAAGTTAAAAGAGCAGACTGCTCCTTTTGGAACTCTTGTTTAGAACTGATGAAAATAGCCAGGGTATTCATGAATATTTTCTGCATACTTTTATCTAATTGAGTTATGTCATTAAGTTGCTTTCTCTTGATGCTCTTAGTTTATGTGGTGGAAAATAACAAAATAGCACTTCAGAGGCAAGCATGCAAAACTGTATATTATAATGAATTTAAAATATGAATGTTTACAGACCATAATGGACATATAGATTGCTGTGAATTTACACACCCATGTACCTACCCATGTACATATAATATTGTAATTATACATGTACATATAATATTGGATGTGTTCTTTCTTAAGCCTTTGTTAATGTTTTCCTAACATGTGTTGCCTGTAGTTTGTTTGGACTCTCAGTAATTTATTCAGCTGCATTTGATAAATGACTCATGAAATTACTCACATTTTTTTATCTTTTTGATAGAGCAGTACAATACTGCCCTGGGTTAATTTACTATATCCAGTAATTTCACGTAGAACAATGACTCCTGCCTAACAAATATTTTTGGCTGATTTCCATTTCTATGTAACCTGCTCTGTCTTTGAATAGTCATTATATAAGAGATATATAATACACTAATCTCAATGAAGAAAATGGGAAAGGTGCAATAAAAACATGATGAGTTTACAAAGTTTGTTCAATTTGAAAAGTTGTTGTACCCAGTGTTTTACAGAGCTTTTTGGTCTATTATTTTAAAGTATTTTAAGTAAAAAACTGTTTGCATTTATTGAGTGTTGGAATCCCTGATGTACCACTTACTAGCCAAATGGGCTTTGGGGAGAAATTTTTAACATCTGTATGTTGCAATTCCAGCATCTGCACAAAAGGGGTAATTATAACTAGAGCTTCACAGATTTCATGAATTCATGCATGTAAATACCTTTAAAACAATCACTGGCAGGTAAAGAGCACTTAGTATTTATTAACCAGTAGTATTATTGCTATGATTTTACATTGAAGTTAAGTGCTTAGGTTCCTGTATTTTAGGGCAAAATTAGTTGCATCTGATTCCAAATCCATGTAAGTGTGATCTATAGTATCCTTTTTATTTTTCTCCAAGCTGTAATATTATGACCCTTTTCCTTTGCTTCACTGGTTTTAAATATCCTGCTGAACTTTCAAGGATTAGTTCAATCCTATATATCTTGTTAATATTTGTCTAAAGACTTCACCCTACAAAGCTCCTTCTTTGTTAGCATCTTATCTTTCTGACATATCTTCTCAATAACATTATATTAATGTCAGAGAGATTTGTAACCTACCCAGTGCCTCGCAGAGTACATGCTTGGTTAATAATTCTTTCTCATTCCTTCTCCTCATCATCATTCCATAAATGAAAAACTGGATTACTTGGATCACAGAAGACTGGGTGAATTATTATTCAAATTTTCAAACTCTTTCCAATGTGTCACTTTGTTAGCCATAACTTACTCCTTCCCTGGGCTTATCCACCCACCCTTTTTTATAACTTTTTTTTAGACCCTTTGTATACATTTACAGCTAAAGTTATATTGAGAAGATGACTGAAATAACATAATTTTTTTAAGTGCTACAAATGATATGCATTGGTCTTTTCCTAAATCACCTACTTGTTCTAGAAAAATTCAAATTTGATTGGCACAATTTTCCTCTCTAAGAAAAAGCAGCTTTCAGCTAGGGAAAGTGAAAGCTTCATCTACTGAGTGTCATTACAGAACTATGCCCCAGAACAGAAGCTTCCAAATTCTAAGAAAGCTTAATTGGATGTTCTACTCGGCAATGATAATATGGTTCATTTCATGATCAGATGAGATTGAGAGAGTTGAGTCTTTTCTGATATTCAAAGTTACTTCGTTGTTTCCCTTTAATTTCGCATTTTGATAAAGCAAGATTTATACTTCAAAATCAATTTATACATTGAGACAAAAATTTTGATTCATAGATCAAAATATAAGAACAAAATTCATTTTATTTTACTATCATTATTAGTGATGTTTTAGTATTAGATTATTCATATTTCAAAAAATGATCTTGCTGAATAGAATCAGATGATTCAATCTTCTTTCCATTGTGGGGTATATACGTTTGGATTATGTAAGAGCAGTGCGGGTGATAACAGAATAAAAAAATTTGCCTTTCACATATGTAGAATCTGCCTGCTTCTGTGAATGGTTTGTGACCTTCCAAACAAGGCAATACCAAAATAACACAATTTGGAGTGGCCATTCCCCACAGAATGTGCTGGAAGCCACATGGAGGGACGTCATTTGTGTTTTTGATAAAAGAATCTTTGTTGTCAACTTCTTCACTTTAAGGTCTATTCAGAATAAGGAAGCTGAAAGCAAGAATCCAAGAATTTTGAAAAATAACATGACTTTTACCCAATTGGGATATGTAAGAAAATAATCCTTTCGGCTTTTCCTTGTCCTGTCTGTACCTATCTGTATATCTCCATGGCAATTGTCCATTTTTAAATCTCAATTTTATAGCCTTATAAAAGGCAGAATATTCCAGGATTGCATGTCTTAATCTCTAAATGAAGCTGTTGGACTAGAAAGAGAGATTAAAAAAACGTTTGAGGGAGACTGCTGGATCCTGCTTGATACTTGCACTAATTCCTGTTGTTACAGAACCTCAGTGAATTTTACCCGTGAGGGAGATTTTGAGGGCAAGGGGGTAAATGAAAATGAGCTAAATATGCCTAAGACAAGAATCAGTAGGATATCAAACTCCAGGATCACCCCAATTCCTGATTGTAAACTTATAGAGGTGTGCTGGACCCATTTTGTATTTCCTTACAGAGTTGATGGTATACATCTCTTTCTGTAGTTCAGTGACTTGACTTTGGTAGCTCGGAGGTGGCCATGGTGTAAGTGTTTATGGAAATCAACAAACACTACAAATCAAGATATATATTTTTCCCCCAGAAAACTGTTGTTAATAATCTACCAGCACAAGGAAAATAACAAATGCCTACACTGGCTCCCTTTAGTTTTTAGTACAAGTTATTACACTGGGAAGGCAAAGTGGAAGTTTTGGGTTATTTCTCTAGGGCAAAGAACTCTGGTTGGGTTGCCCCATGTAACTGGAAATTGTGCTCTGATGGGAAGGAAGTACATATGCATGGGACAGTTTAAATCTTATTAGGTGGGGACATTTTGGATTAAGGGAACAAGGGTGTCTGTGTATGGGGGAGGTTTAAGAATCAAGTAAAAAAGAACAAAATAGATCAAAGTACAGTGATCCATCATGTTCAAAGTGACACTCCAGTGACTGTAATTTGTAATCAAGCCCTGTTTCTAGCCATGACTGAATGATAAATTCTCAGGCAGATACAAGGGCCACATTTGAATAATCAAATTTACTGTCACTGGGATTTAATTTGAGCTGAGACATCTGGAGGATTGGAGGTCATAGGAACAGTGTAATCTTATGGCAGGTGATATTTTGTTTCTGGAGGGAAATAACACAGACTTAGCCCTGCTGGGCATGGCTTATTTCATCCCTCGTGAGATCATGGATCACAGCTTTATTCTATCCTTGTTCCCTAGAATTGTCAGTGCAGTAAAGCACTTTTCAGAGAAACTAGACTTCCATCATTAGTTATTTCCTAATTGGAAAGAATAGTTAAGAGTTGTCTGGACCCTGGCAATGAAACTAGGGAGAAAATACGTGGGTAAAAAGTATAGGATGGATATAATCTAACATTACTTTCTCCTGTAGTCTTTGACTTCCTTCTTTTATATCAGGGTTCTGGCTTTTTAATATTACTTAGCATAAGTCACATTTTGATCTAGGTTGCTTTGACTAAACCAATAAATTGTTAGAATTACAGTTAGTTATCTGCAAGCTGTTGAATTCCAAATTGTTGTGTGTTTACCTGTACCAAAGACTTAAGCCTGATCCAAAATCACATTCTGCTCTTCATGATTATTTGCAAAGTAATCCTCTACAAATTCCCATTTTTTATAATAAAAGCTTTTAAATCTACAAAATTTACTTTGGGTGTAGTGCTTTTATTCTCTATTCTGATTTTGTACTTCACTAATTGGAGCAGTTGAGAGGCTATAAATGTTTGAATTGGGTAAATTTTTAGATCTGTACAGCAAGAAAGACACAGTGGAAACATTACAGAGTAGTTTGAGGAATTGGGAGGCTCCAGATCCTTTGAATGCTCCTGGATACCCTTATTTTAATGATCAGGTTCCTTAATTTCCTCTCAGTATATCTTCCATATAAAAGAATTAGTGAGGTTGTGAATTTAACTGGTATTTTAGTTAAGCACCCCTAGAATCAGTTTCTTTTTCTTTCTTTTTTTTTTTTTTAATTTATTTATTTATTTGGCAGACAGAGATCACAAGTAGGCAGAGAGGCAGGCAGAGAGGGAAATAGGCTCCCTGCTGAGCAGAGTCTGATGCGGGCTGGATCCCAGTCCTGGGAGCCTAAGGCAGAGGCCCAACCCACTGAGCCATCCAGGCGCCCCCCCTAGAATCAATTTCTATATTTGATATTTAGTTAGCTTCAGCTCTATGGTGACAAAAGATAGAGTTTTCTTTGTTTGTTTCAGCTTGGTAACATGTAGGAACTGAGGATCACATCTAAATCTTGTGGTAGGCTAGGGTTGTTGTTAGGGTTGTCTCACTTTAAATTACTCTGTACCATTAGATATAGTAAAGATACTGTCATAGTCCTAGAATTTTTCATCCTTTGTTGTTTCTCTAGTAAACAAAATCAGTAACTTGATTGGCTAATTCACTGTTCTGTACCATCATGGGCTAGAACTTTTCTGTCCTTGGAAGATGGGAAAGTATCCTAGTACTTTTGTTGCATGTTAACCACGTAACACACTGAAAAAAAAAATAAATTTTTCTAAGGATCTGTGGCCCTTGCCCTACTCCTATTATCTAATTCTGTGTTTGTTAAGGTGTCTGTGGATGAAAGCAATAGACATAGTTCTGATGGTACCTGACTAGGCCTTCTGATGCTACATTCCCACACATTGGCCATCATCATGTGGCTATACTGTATATAATGTAAACACGATGCCTTAAACTTATGAGTAAGGAGAATATAATGTAAACATGATAATATGAATTTTAATTACTTTATAATCTGCAGACAGTGGCATAATAAAAAATTGTACGTGAAATGTAGATGTTAGATACAGGTGACCTGCCTTGCTAAGTGACTTCATAATCATAAAATATTATTATGCTATAATTTCAGGGACATAAAGTTGATGGTATAAAAGGCTAGGAAGGCTAGGAAGCCTTCCTATTGGGATCTAGGGCCTGAGTACAAGAATACAATCTCTATATGACAATATACTTAAGTATATTATCCACAACAATCTGGAGACTCTTGAAAAGCAGAACTCGCTCTAAATCTTTGACCTTTATGCCTCCCAGTCCATTCTCTTGAGAATGTATCTTCTGTGTATTTCGGGATAGTTTGTACCTTCTATGAGAACAATATATCACAATTCTTTCCTTCTCTAAAACTCCTGCCTACTCTTTTACAAGATTGAGTCACAAACTTTGGTTAAAAAATTTTTTTTGGTTAAAAATAATGAAGGAAAATAGGAATGTTTCTTGAAAGGAAAATGAGATCATTTACAAAGTTAAATAGCTAGATAATTAGGTCTCAGGAAGGATAAATTCCAACTCAAATTGCCTTAAACCAAGAGGCTACTCATTGACTAATACGGCTGCTACAGTGTTGGTTTGATCCAGCACCTCAAAACTTTCACCAAGAAATTAGCTTCTTTCTGTTTCTCTCCTGCCTTTGTACTACTCTAAGGTTGACTCCTTCTGTTGTGTCATAGGACTGCAGCCATGGGCTTCTGAGGTTCATTTTCATTCTTCCTGGCTTATATTAAGAGTGTGTGTGTGTGTTTGAGGGAGAGAGGGAGGGAGGCAGAGAGAGAGAGAGAAAGAAACTTGTCTATTTTAATCACTGAATAAAAGTCCCAAGCTTCCCTGTGACTGGACTAATTTTAGCACTTGTTCATTCATGGAAAATCATACACTAACTACTTGGCTTAAGCATTGGTTTGCTGCTAAATGATTAAAATCAGCTCTCTGAAAAAATATAACCATGTATCATGTACATAAGGTCATTATAAATTTTGCTCATGGAAAGGATGTCTGGCCCACAATTCACAAATAAAAAAATACACAGCACTCTTCAATGTAAATTCCATATGACCAATTAATTCTCAGAATTACTAACTTTTGCCAGACTCTCATATCTGTAGCCAACCTATGGTTGCAATCCAATAATGATTTGAAAACATCCTAGCTGTTGGGAAAAATTCATTCATTGATGATGGGAGTGAATTACTTGCTCATTTGGACAATAGTTTAAAAATGCTGGAAAATATATATATTATTTAGCTATCAGCATGGTGTCACTGACCAGAGTTGAGAAAAGGTATGTAGTAGCACAACATTACATAGAATTCTCACCATGCAGATACAATAAATGTCAAAATCTGAAGAATGTCAATTCTAATGAAGTGCAGTAAGATAATATAAAATGAAAAAAAATGAAAAAAAAGATAATATAAAATGAATAGGAATTGTTGTATTTTAAGTATTTTCATATAACTTAAGTATGAGTTCATAATTTAGTTTTTAATAATGACTCGACTCTATGTATTAGTCTTTACTACTAACTTGCAGACTTAGTAGAAATTTAGCAGTTGGCTCCAGAGAGCTGCTATGAGCTAGGTCCAGCCCACCTAACCTAGGGTCTAGGTTACATACCCACCCCTAATTCTGAAACTGTGCATGGGGATGAATTATGTTGTTGGCTTCAGCAAATTAGGACACATCTTGAACTAGAGATTGGATAATACCATCCCAATTACATGAATGGGGCATTAGGATACTGTTAGCAGTTGGGAAGGGAAGATGAATTCTAGAAAGGCTACTAAAAATTTCTGCTGCCAGCAGGAACATGAGTATCCTGGGGTACCTCAGCAGCAGGAACTTGGGGTCTTTTGCTACAGTGCTGACCTGGCATGACTCAGCTACCACTTTTCAACTTTGTGCACCTTTCCTCAGCCTTCTGGTTGCTGGGAAAAGACTATGATTGATCCAGCTTAGATCACCAGGAGTCAATATTTCTTCCAAATAAAATTACTAAATGCCACTGAAATAGGCAAAATATGTCTAATGTATGCTAAATAAAATGCAAAGTAATCTCATTTTAACTCAAGAGGTTGGTAATATATTCCACATTTAAAACAAATGGAATCTTAAAAACAAAAAAAAATAAAAAAATAAAAAATAAAACAAATGGAATCTTAAAATACAATGGACCTTGAATAACATGTATTTGAACTGCATGGGACCATTGATTTGTGTTTTGTTTTGGTTTTTTTAGGTAAATTCAGTATAGTCCTCTAAATGTATGTTTTCTTCCTTAATATTTTCTTTATTTTATTATAAGAACACAATAAAAAATGCATATAACTCAGAAGATTTGTGTTAATTGACTCTATGTTATTGGTAAGGCTTCCAATCAACAGTAGGCTATTTTGGAAGGGTCAGAAAGTTATGTGCAGATTTTCAACTGTCCAAGGAATTGGCACCTTGAATCTCCACAATTTTTAAGGGTCAACTGTATTATATTTTGGAATTTTGTGTAATAACTGCATCATGAGTAAGAATTTAGGGGACTTTTTATCTCTCTTGGTCTTAGATTTACAAAGTTCTAAGTAAAATAAAATAATCTGATTGATTATGAATGTGCATTAATTGAATTAGGTTTGATTACAAGTAGCAGAAAATCCCACAGAGCCTTGGTTTTCTTTTTTCTTTTCTTTTTTTAATTTAAATTCAATTATCCCACATATAGTAGATCATTAGTTTCAGAGGTAGTGTTCAATGATTCCTCAGTTGCGTATAACACACAGTGCTCATCACATCATGTGCCCTCCTTAAACGGTCTGGGTTTACTTTTTTTTTTTTTTTTTTGAATTTTTATTTATTTATTTGACACAGAAAGAGAGTGCACAAGCAGGCAGAGCAGCAGATAGAGGGAGAAGGAGAAGCAGGCCCCTTACTGAGTAAGGAGCCTAGGACTCTGGGATCATGACCCAAGCCAAAGGCAGTCGCTCAACCAACTGAGCCACCCAGGTGCCTGATAGCCTTGGTTTTAATAAGAATAAGAAATTTCTTTCTTCCTTGAAGTCTGGAAGTAGTCACTTGAAACATACTATGATACTCCACAAAGTTTGAAAACCACATGACTTCTCTTTTTGTTCTGTCAAGACCTCAATTCCCAAAATAATCTCATGGAAAGAGATGATTGCTCCAGTTCTAATACTACATACCCATTTCAGCCAGCAGAATGGGCATGTTCTAGAAGCTTTACACTTGATTCTGTTCACATTCCACTGACCAGAAGGCACAGGGCTACTTTGGTATTGCTGCAAGGTGGCTGTATGTGCAAGGGGAACAAAACATACCCAAAGATTTCTGGAATTTTAATAATATACCAATAATACAATTATAGTTAG
>ML100321.1:0-14916 GCA_003697995.1 Taxidea taxus jeffersonii | reverse complement strand
CAACAAGGAAATATTTGCTTATAAATTATGATTAGAGCTGTGAAGAAAATAAACAGATAACAATACAAGGGGGAAAATGATCAGTAAAATGAGTGCTAGAACTTAATTCCTCCTAAGAGGCAAAAGAAAGAAATATGGGAAAGCTTCATGGAGAGGCTTTAGATAAGCGGATATAATTTGCAAAGATTTGGGCTGGAGATAAGCTTAGAAAGGGAATTTAAATACAGGGAAAACATAAGCATCACAGACATCCAGAAATGTGGGCTTTGTTCAGAGGCCATCATGCAGTTTTGTTTGTTGAAATTAAGTGTATATGCACGAAAATAGACTCAAAATGGATGAAGGACCTCAATGTGAGAAAGGAATCCATCAAAATCCTTGAGGAAAACACAGGCAGCAACCTCTTTGACCTCAACCGCAGCAACTTCTTCCTAGGAACAACGCCAAAGGCAAGGGTAGCAAGGGCAAAAATGAACTATTGGGACTTCATCAAGATCAAAAGCTTTTGCACAGCAAAGGAAACAGTTAACAAAACCAAAAGACAACTGACAGAATGGGAGAAGATATTTGTAAACGACATATCAGATAAAGGGCTAGTATCCAATATAAAGAGCTTAGCAAACTCAACACCCAAAGAACAAATAATCCAATCAAGAAATGGGCAGAGGACATGAACAGATATTTCTACAAAGAAGACATCCAGATGGCCAACAGACACATGAAAAATGCTCTACATCACTCGGCGTCAGGGAAATACAAATCAAAACCACAATGAGATACTACCTCACACCAGTCAGAATAGCTAAAATTAACAAGTCAGGAAATGACAGATGCTGGTGAGAATGTAGAGAAAGGGGAACCCTCCTACACTGTTGGTGGGAATGCAAGCTGGTGCAACCACCCTGGAAAACAGCATGGAGGTTCCTCAAAAAGTTGAAAATAGAGCTACCTTATGACCCAGCAATTGCATTACTGGGTATTTACCCTAAAGATACAAATGTAGTGATCCAAAGGGGCACATGCACCCGAATATATAGCAGCAATGTCCACAATATAGCAGAATATATAGCAGCAATGTCCACAATAGCCAAACTATGGAAAGGACCTAGATGTCCATCAACAGATGAATGGATAAAGAAGAAGTGGTATATATATACAATGGAATACTATGCAGCCATCAAAAGAAATGAAATCTTGCTATTTGCAATGACGTGGATGGAACTAGAGGGTATTATGCTTATTGACATAAATCAATTGGAGAAAGACAACTATCATATGATCTCCCTGATATGAGGAAGTGGAGATGCAATGTGGGGGGTTTGAGGGGTAGGATAAGAATAAATGAAACAAGATGGGATCGGGAGGGAGACCCTTAATGTCACAAAACAAACTGAGGGTGGCCGGGAGGAGGTGGGGAGGGAGAGGGTGGTGGGGTTATGGACATTGGTGAGGGTATGTGCTATGGTGAGTGCTGTGAAGTGTGTAAACCTGGTGATTCACAGACCTGTACCCCTGGGGCTAATAATACATTATATGTTTATAAAAAATTAAAAAAAAATTATTCTGTGCCAAGCACTGTTTTAAGTACTTTCCTTTACTCATTTACTCTCCACAACCACAATCTCAGGTACATTCTGTTGTTTTTCCCATTTTCAAATGAGGAATTTGAGGCATGGAAAGGATAAATAACTTGCTTAAATTCACAAAGCTCTGATTTTAGGCAGTGTAACTCTGAGTCTGCTCTTAACAGTTGGACTATATTGCTTTAAAATAGGGAGATCTCTAACGGAGGGCCAATGATGTTGTACTCAATAATTTGGACTTAATTCTATAGATAATGGGGAGCTACTGAAGACTTTGGAGTAGAGGTAGATGATATATTTGAACTTATGTTTTGGGGATACTGGTTTAATATTTGTGGGATGACAGAATTAAATAGACTAAGAATGGGGTGCCATTTGGGACATGCTAGAAATTACCCAACAAGAATCAACATAAACCTTTACTGAATAATGAATGAAGTGTTGGAGAGAATTTCTGAGACTAGTTTTTCTAATCTGTAGTGCCTATTCAGGGTAGAATAAAATTGAAGGAAATATTGGCAATCCTTTGATATGAGGTATAAATATTAATTATAGGTGAATTCAGAAGGAAGACGGTAATGTTTATGAAGCATCTAGTTTGTGCCTGGAGCTAACATGGGCTCATATGATTTTTAATTCTCACAACAGAAGTATAGGAAGCAGGGCTTCTCACTGAATTCTATTCATTTTCAGATGAGGGCAGCATGACTAACTTTTGACTAGTTTTGTCAGCAAATGACAGAACTGGAATTGGGTTTCAAGTCTTCTGTCCCTTACACTACACAGCACTGATAGCAGTACCCATTACCAGTTCACAAGGTAAGTTGGCCAGTCACAAAGCCTCAGAGGGTGTGACCACATGCGCAACTTGAGACCTGTTTCGAAATAAATACTTTTTTTTTTTTTTTTTAAGATTTTACTTATTTATTTGACGAGAGAGAGAAAGAGAGAGAGAGCGCACAAGTAGGCAAAGAGGCAGGAAGAGACAGAGGGGGAAGCAGGCTCTTCCCAAGTAGAGAGCCCCATACAGGGCTTGATCCCAGGATTCTGACCTAATGACCTGAGCCTAATGACTTGAGTGGAAGGCAGAGGCTTAACCCACTGAGCCACCCAGGGGCCCCTAAATACTCCTTTGAAATGCAGTCTTCTCTGAGATTACCTTGACTTTAGCTCTGAGGTAAGACAGATGAGCATGAGTAGAGAAATCTTTATTGATTTCTGCCTTATTCACATCATTAAGTGACATGTACAAGACCTCTTTATTACAGAGAAAGAAAATACTAAATGTTTTCTGAGAGTCCCAAACTTTCTTGTTTCATGGGGTACTAGTCCTCACTCATGTCACTGTCCGCAGACCAAAAGAAATACTTAAAAGTTCCATTTATTAAACAGTGAAGTCCAAATAACTCAGTCAGTACTTATGTCCTAACAATTTATTAGATGTCTAAAGAAACTAATACGTGTAAATTATAAAAAATCAGTTAATTTTTACGTAAGCACAATTGCCAATGGGATTTGGGTATGGCACACCTCTAAGATATTAGCACCACCCCAGACACCACCGGGACCCTCATTTCACCTGTGTTGCACATCAGTTTTTTTGCTTAGTACTTGGTTTTCTTCTGAGCAGTCACGGAAAATCCAGCTATGCCAAGAGATGCCATTGAAAGGATTTTAGCACAATGTACTCCCGAAACCCAACTACCTCAGACTAGTAGTTTGCGGCAATCTGACAATCACTGTGTTTCTCTTAAAAATTTAAGGTATTCCCTAGTGCCTGGTGAATTTGCTGTGACATTCCAGGGAACAGCTGCCTAGTTTGGGAAACATGCATATACATTATTTGACACATATCCACAGTTTTGACCTAAACACATTACAATTTGCATCCAAGCATATTTAATTCAAAACATGTTTTTCAACACTGATGTTTTTATTCCAAAGACAGATGATTTTATAGATGCATCCTGAGGCTGGGAGAAAAAGAAGAAAGCATAGATTTGAAGTCACGTTTAAATCCTTGTTTCATTATTCACTGGCAATTGGTCTCTGGGCAAGTTACCCAACATCTGTGAGCCTAAGTGTCTTCCTGTTTTTAATCTGTTCAGTGGAAATACTCATAAGCACTTCTCATGGTGCCTGTCAGAATTAGTGTAAATGTTGTATTGGAACTACCTAGGACAACGGTTGGTGCCTTTTGGGCTTCATCTAATATTGCTTTTTCCCCTCTTTCCTCTCTAAAGGAAGATTGTCTCATGGAATTGACTGTACTTCTTTTCTGAATAACACATACTTAAAATGAGAGATCCTTCTGTAAAAGCTGTGAAGGGCAATGATTTTTAAATTAGCAGGAGGAGGCTAACGCAGATGAGATGAGATGTTTAATTCTGGAGAATTTATGTCGCCAGAACCATTAACAGTCTCCTTTCCAGGAGCAATTATCTCAGCAGCAAAGTAAGCACTGAGGGACACACATGCAAGAAGTAGACAAGCAAACAGATGAATTTAGAAAATACAAACTAACGGGCATTCTGCAGTAAAGTATGTCCCGTGGGCTCCTAAAAAAATAAATTCTAGGGAATATTATTCTTTCTAGGTTTTTTTTTCCTGTATATTACGAGGATTACCGATCAGGATTCTCACAAAGATGAATAATTCCTAATTATTTTCAGTGTGTGGGTCATGCGTGACTGTATGGCTAAGAGAAATTGAACCACTGATTCCATGACCCATTCTGTTCCTTTCTCCAGGGTCAGCCATACGCAGTTGGGAAAATTATGCCTACTGGAGAATAATTTCTCACTCATTCAACATTCCCTCAGAACTACATCGGATCATTAACAAGGATTTTCTCAATTAACTACTAAATCAGCAATTAAGGTTTAAGAGATATCTACTGCAAATAAAGGGATTATTGATTTTAATTCAGTCATATCTTATAATTATGGATATTAATCACACACAGTCTTTAACGGCAAACTCGGACTCTCTCTAGCAGTCAGACATGACAGAAGGAGGCAAAGTTAAATGACTTTCAAGTGGACAAACTGCCATTACTTAGTAATGAGATTGAACAGTATGGCACTCATTTAAAAAACAGGGTAGATGCTTTACAGGGTAATTTTAAAATGACTTGAGATTTATATTTGGGCTTGCTTAAAACTCGTCGGCCATGTAATACACGAATACATTCATTGAAGAATCATTTACAATTGCCTTAATGGAAAGGCAACATGCGACAAGAAACAGTTACAGCTGCACTCTGTGCTCACACAGACCAGTGCATATGCCAAATCATGTCTTCATTAACACATCCCATGGAAATGTAACTTGTTAAAAATAGTAATGGAAGAGTGGTGAGAGCGTAGTAACCTAATGAAGTCCTTCATATTTAAATTTATTAAAATAAAAATGTAAGCTTTTTTTTTTCTATCTGGATATGCTCATTTTGGTCTAACAGAATATGTAAAGTATCATTAAAAAAAATAGAAAAAGACTGCAGCCCACCACCTTTCTCTCTTTTACCAGATGGCAACATTTTCTTTAGCATTCTTTCGTGTTTGCCAAAGCCCCAGCTATCAGCCATGTGTTGAATGAGTTTCGGCAATCTGGAATACGCAACACAGTCCGGGTTGTATTAGACAGTGTTGTAATTTTGCACAAAAAATTTCCTTGCCCAAGACCAATTATATTTAGGCCTTGTTTAAATATATTGATTCTAAGCTTCGTGCAAATTCCTATGACTGACAGCAACCTTTTCTCAAAGTAGAGTTTGTTTATATTATATCTTTATCAAGCGCTGCCATTCCTGGTCTGCTGTTTCCGCAATTGCAAATTGCAAGTCTTTTTTTCTGTCCTAAACAGGTTCCTGGGTGTCAAAGCAAAAACTGCATCTGGCGAAGTTAAAGAGGTAAGGAAGTTTTTATTCAAGGTTTTATTTATTGTAGTCAAGAGGGAGATTAGACTAAACCTTGAACTCATTTCCTCTGAAACAAAGGGTAAGGAGATTTGTAAGCACTGGGGTGAGAGAAAACACAGGCCATCTGTGTTTGCTAATTTGCTTTTTCCAAAAGAAAAGTAAATTTTCTCCAGTTTTTGTGATGGGAGGTAATTTTACAAGTTGGAGTAAAATTTACACTGAAGTTCAGCTCCTGTCCTCCCACGGAGATTGGGAGATAGGAGAACTCTCTTCCTTGATGTTGAAATGTCAAGAGGGATGTAGTCCTGGATTTTAACACTGACAGTAGCTTTTTAAAAAAATTTACATTTCAAAGCGGGGCAGAGAAGGAATTTGCAGTTTCAAAGTTTTTAAAGTAAATGCTCCAAGAAAAGGAAGACCTAGCTAGGTATTAGGGTCAGGAATAAGCCTGTCTAAAGTTGAATTAAGCTGAGAATTTTAAGGCTGTGTTCACCACACAAATTACTAGGACTCTGTGGTGAGAACTGGTAAGAATAATGAGAACCTCATAAGAATGGCAGATGGTTGGGATACATTTCAGAATTTAGCAGCCAAGGTACCCAGTGTTTGTTCTTCCCAGAGTCAGTTACAGTTATGGTAACAGACTCATTAACTGCACTTGAGAAGTCACAACAAAACCCATTCAGAAGGTGATAATTTATTTTGTGCCTGTATGTCTTAAGTCATACTTCTCAATGGTTCCCACCCCTCTTACAGAAATGTTCAAGATTAAAGGTGTCTCCAAAACCTGCCATTATTTCTCCCAAAGCCATTGTGTTTCTGTAGATTTAACTGTTGTTAAATCTGAATATACCCATATACCATCCACATGGTAGTGTTTATATATTTCCAAAGTACACTCATTTTTCATTTGATCCATACTACATCATCTTGAAGCAGAAAAGGACAGATACTATGATTCTCTTTTTACAAGACAAGAAAATTGAGGTTCCTGGGATCTAAGCAACTTGCCCACAGTCACATAAATAGCAAATAGTAGTACTAACTTCAACTACATCCAGCCTTTGATATAAAATTTTCCCAAGTACTACTACTTGTAATTCAGCCAAAGTGTGATTTTTGAAGCACATGGATTATTTCTGTTTTTTGAGGGCCTTTGAGAAAAATCTGTCGTATTATTGAAGTAATGCTGTCCAAGTAAGTGAGCCAGCATTAGCCTTCTGATATTGTCCTTCCTCTCTTCCGGATGTTCCTCTTAATTGCTTGTGTACTTGGCTTTTCAAATCCCTGTCAAATATTAAGATAATTAAAGGGACATTTGATCTCTTTATGTATTTTTATAATCTGCAAATGAATAGACAATCTTATATTTCTTTATATTCTTGTATATCCATATGCGTAAATTTATTCTTATCAATAGACTTTTATGTTTCCCAAATTGCCCCTCTCTTTTTTAAAAAGATTTATTTATTTATTTGGGAGAGAGGGGGAAAGTATGAACAAGTGGCAGGAGGGGCAGAGGACAAGAATCTTTAAGCAGATTCCCCACTGAGCATGGAGCCCACCGGGGCTCAATCTCAGGACCTTGAGATCATGACATGAGCTAAAAATAAGAGTCAGACACAACTGACTGAACCACCTAGGCACCCCTTCCTCCTCTATTTCTAGTGTTTACAAAATAATATTTCATCATTAACATTTCAATATTAACATTTTTGTTTTATGTTAGAGTTAGACTCTTATTTTGGAGCCAAAACTATGATTCCCAAAATGTGAACTTTTACTGGGAATAAAATACAGAAATACATATTAATGAATGAGGGTCAGTCAGTGGTGGGGTAGGGTACAAAGAATCTGCATTTAAAGAAGGTCCCCCCAAATTCTGTGTACTTTATGATTTAAGATACACTGGTCCTGGATTTTTTTATTCTCCCAACCCCTCATCTTGATTAATGTGTTTCCTATTCTTCTGAAAATCTCATTAAAAAAAGCAAGCCCATCACTGCCACTACCACTATAACTTAGTAAATAGCAACGTCATTGGTTTTATAGTACCTATTTTTCAAAGTAATTTTAATCTTCTCAAATTCATATAGTAGCATTGTGTGAAGGAAGAGAAGAACTTCCTCAGAAAACTTTGTAAATGAAAATTAAAGTCAAAATCAAAATTATAGGCACAGAAGAAATTTTACCCATTGAATGTGTTTTCATACTCTTTAATGGGTTAATCTATCATGAAATGATATATTTGTATCCCCAGTCCTCAGAACCCATCATTTCCATGGTGGACTTTTAGGCCTCTTAGTAGACCTATATGACACTCCATTTCAGCCTTCAGGTTAACTCTTTGAATTGCTACTGCCACCTGATAGAGCTGAACCAGAATTTAAAGAGAAACATCAGGAGAAAACTATGGATAGTTTATATTTTTGCCAAAAAGTCTTTTCTATCATTTAGAATATTCCAAAGGTAGAATTGACTGACTTAGGAGGTAGAGAATTCCTTAGGAGGTAGGAAGTGAAACTGTATATAAGATGTAATGGAAGAAATCAATGTACTTGTGTAAAATAAAAACAGACTATTTGATCTCTGAGGTCCTTTTTAATTCTCTTCTTAATCTCAGAGTATTTAGATTTGCCATCTGTCCAAGCAAAGATATTATAGCTTTCCCATTCAGTTATTATTCCTTGAATGCTAGTTATAATTCATTTGAATTTCTCATTTTTATAGAACAAAATCTGTGAGAGAATATTAAATGAAGTATTATGCCTTGAATTTCCTTGTCCAGAGCACATGAAAACAAAAATAAGAATTCTTCTATTCACCCAAATAATAAACAGTTTAATGAAATCTCCTAAATGTCAGGTAATGTAAAACCATGGGAACTTTGAAGGACCTTAAGTTCCTCAAGAAATTTTAATTTAATTTAATTTAAAGATTTTGTTTATTTACTTGACAGAGAGAAAGAGCACATAGCAAAGGGAGAGGGAGAAGCAGACTCTGGGCTGAGCAGGGAGCAGGGCTTGATCCCAGGACTCTGGGATTATGACCATAAGAAAATATTAAAGTCAAAATTATCATTGATATGTTTCTATATACAATGTTTTCCCCAACAGTTTTGCCAGTGATTAGTAGTTCTTTATATTTTTCAGAAGATTTTGTGTTGGCTTTTTAATATTTTCTTTTGTTAAGCATTTTTTAGACACTTTGGCTAACTACTAATGATAGTTTAATATCCTGAAAAAGTAAAGAATCAGCCAATTGTCTGGGTACATTGTCTTTCTAATGAAAACGATGCTGGACTTCCTATTCATGTAAGTACATATTTCATTTTCCCATATAATTGGACTGCACGAAAACCTCTCATTTAAAGGATTATGTGGAATAGGTCTTCCCACCCCTAACAGAAATTATCCTTTCCCTTTACTAGTCATTTTTGACAGATAAAAATCACTTGGCATATTTTTATGATGCTTGCTATCATTTACTCTAGACATAGCCATGTCCCCTTGAGAACAGCTTTCTAAAGAGAGCATTTGACAACTACTTTAAAAAAAAATGACTGAATCATATTCTCAAAATTTGTCTATTGTCCACTTTATGTTTTTGCCTAACAAAGAAGTGCACTGAAGATAGGCTAACTTACAATTCAAAATAAAATCTAACAAAAACACTTACTTCAACACAAGAATTAATTTTCACTTCCTGAGTTAATTGACTTGGGAATCAGGAAACTGGAACTGTAATTCTAAAATCTAAGAACTAATGCACATATATTACACAGAGAATCTTGTCCTGAACCTTGTGATTAATAAAGTAAAATATTAAAAAGAATGCAGCTTTGGAAAATGTTTTAAGGGTAGTATTATGTTCCAGTTCTTTTTGAAATAAATGTTTTCACCTGTTGGGCTGATGAGGATTTGTTTGATTTTGGACATGTCACTCTGATAGAATAAAACTGCCTGGAATAGAGATGATTGTCAAGGGCGAGCAAGTACTAAGGCACTAGGTAATTCTAAATGCAGAGTATATGTATTATATATGAAGTTGTGTAAAAATTTCCATTGGATTTAAGTAAATACTCTTCATGATTCATAGAACTGCATAACTGGTAAGTGATTTTTATTGTTTCACTATACACAATTTATTCCTGATTTGTCATAAAGTTTGCAGTAAATTTTTAGGTCAGATATTCAGAACTCAGAATCAAATTTTCCAAAAGAATTACATTATATGTGGTGGTTGGGTCTTTAGGCCAGCTAACAGTGTCTGTCAAATCTGTATCATTCAACCAAGTATTAAAAAACAAAACAAAACAAAACAAAACAAAACCTAACCTTCATCTACTATATTCTTTTAAGGGCAATGATTTTGAGTTTTGACTTAGACTTATAGAAGTATATCTGGCTTTTGAAGTAGGATCCTGGGTGGTTCTTGTGTTCTGTTTTCCAATTTAAAACAAGAGAATGGGCTAGCAAGGTGGCCAGAGATGCATTGGAAGGAATTAGGTGAAATGCAATAATCAAGTGTATGAAATGGAAGGAAAGGAAAATTTTGGGGAGGAGTTAGATTATCTAAATAACTAAATACTGATCATCTGATCAGGTAATAGTGGCTTAGATTTTATTCTATTCATTGTTTATGGCATTTGAAGGCTCAAAACTATTGGAACAGGAAGATGTGTGCTCTAGAGCTATGCTGTCCATTGCAGTAACCCCCAGACAGATAACGGCTCTAATGACATTTCAAATACTCAATAGCTCTATGAGTTTTGTGACCGCCATATTGGGAGAGCAAACATATAGAGCATAACCACCATCAAAGGAAGTTTTATTAGACATCGTTGTTCAAAAGGAAGGGTTGGAAACTTTTTTCATAGGGCCACATAGTAAATATTCAAGGCTTAGTGGACCATGTGTGGTCTATGTCTTAAACTCTCCTCTTCTCCCTCCTTCTCCCCTCCTTTTCCTCTCTTTTTCTTCTTTGTTTTATAAACTTTTAAAAAGGTAAAAGCATTCTTAGCTCATGCATTCTTGTACAGTAATAGGCTACGGGCTGGACATAGTTGGTTTTCCTTTGCTCTCGCTGATCTAGAGTATCTCATTCCTTTTTTTATGATGAATGGCAAGACTGGAGGTTAGAATTAGTTTAAGGGTAAAATTTTTTGTTTGGTCCTAAAATAGGTACTTATGTCTCATGTTGAAACTTCAGGAAGAACAGTGCCTGGCATGGTCTTCTTCTGCTTCTACTAAAGAATGTGATTTGGTCTGTAGAGTTTCCTCTACAGTGCACTGGTGAGCAGTGCCATATCCTTTATTTCAGTGATGGCAGAACTTGAGAAAAATGTATTATAATATAATATGACTTCTCTGGAAGCATCAATTTTTTCATCCATGACATTTATCAATACATTACTGAAAATATGTATGGATGAAAAGTTTCTGTGCTCTGTTACAGTCTCACTGTAATTAATCTGAAGAGTTATCCTCAACATCTTTGATATGGTAAAGTAGAATCAATTATAGGGTCTTTATGTTCCTTTAAAAAAGGTATCTTATTTGATGCTTAACAGTGACAATTGAAAGTCATGTACATACTTTGCTTCATGAAAATGTGATAATCTCTTTTCACATTACAGCTTAAAATAATTGATTTTTTATTTCTCCTTTGGCCATCTCCATTTATAATAGTAATAGTTAATTTTTAAATCTCAGCATCCTCTAAAACAGGAAAATAAAATTTAGGAGTATTATTTATAATATTTATGCATTCAATTTGACAAGATTTGTGCCATCTTAGCTATGTGCCAAGAACTATGCTAAGCACTGTGGATACAAAAATCGTTTATGTAATTCCTTATATCAAGGAACTCATGTGTAACAGGAAGATAGTCACATTAAAGCAGAGTATTAAATGCTATATTGTTTAAGAAAAAATATAGACACCTGGAGGAAAGAGCTATATTAGAGTAATGTCTATAAAATCTTTAGGGAAGAAGAGACATCTCTTTCAGGCTTTTATGGATGAATGGGATTATTTTATTTATTTATTTATGAAGATATATTTCATTATTTTAGAGAAGGAGGAGAGGGGCAGAGAGACAGGGAGAGAGAGTCTTAAGCAGACTCTGTACTGAGCACAGGGCTCAGCATGGGGCTTAATCCCATGACCCTGAGTTCATAACCTGAGCTGAAATCAAGAGTTGGAGGCTGAACCAATTGCATGACCCAGGTGCCCCTGAATAGGCTATTTTAAAAGTGAGAGAGAAAGCCAAGCCATGCTGTATAAAACAAGTAGCATGAATATATATATGGAGTATATATTTGGAATGAGAAAGATGGGTATTATAGTTTGGTTTGAGTAGAAGGTGTGAAAGTAAGAAGATAAGTGGCTAGATATGTGGCCAATCTGTGTAGCTTGCTAAAGGTGTTGAATGTTATAATTAAAATAGGTGATGAGATGACCTATTAAATTAATATACTATTGAAGTATAGTCTTGACCGTAGTCAGAAATACGATTCTGGCAGCAGTGTATGAAATCGGTTGAATGAAAAAATGAAAGTAGTGAGATGTCCTAGGTAGCTTTTTCCATAGTTAAGGTAAACAGTGTGGAGAATTAAAATTTAATTAACTCAAAATAAATAAAACAAATTAATTAAAGCAAATAGCACCACAATAGAGAATATGAGTAGGGTTCTAGAAAATTGGGGAAGAAACTAAGGCAGGATTTCCTCAATTAGTTTTGAGTAAAGGAGAAATGGAAGTAACTATGGAGTTACTTTCTTTATAGATTGGTGTCTAGGTCAGCTTATAAACTTTTAAAAGAGAATGGTAATATGGAAGAAAAAGGTATCTTGGTTTTAGGAATGGAAATAGAGATTTAATTTTGGAAAAGACAGATTCTGAAGAACTAATCCATCATCTAAGCCAAAATGTCTAATAATAGTATAGATGCTGGTTTAGAGCACAAAAAAATTCAATTGTGATATCACTATCACCTTAAAACATATTTATATGAAGTGTTTAAGTACTTTAAGTGTTTATCATTCATTGCATATTTTATTCCTCATAAAAAACTCATGAGATGGATATTATTATTATCATACTAATTTTAAAATTAAGATAAATTTGCTTATTTCTGCTGGGATTATCTTTTCTCCTCCTATGTGATTCAGCAAAATGTGACAATATGTGTGAAAATACTTAATAATGCCTTGTTCATGATAGAAAGTTGGGTTAAAACTCAACCCATTCAGATGGTAGATATAGTACTTAAATTTGAATTGATTAAAGTTAAGTGCAATTAAAATCCAATTCCTTGGCGGAATAGTAGAATATAGTGGCAACCCCATTTAGGTGTAGAAATAGTAGTTAAATCCATGGATTCTGAAATCAGATTATGATTTTAAGATACACTTCAGTACCAAAACCAAACAAACATAAGGGAGGAACCCTTTCGACCAACATGTTTTATGAACTTTATGTGCAAATATTTTGAACAAAATATTAGCAAATTAAACCCAATAATGTATAAAAAGAATTATCTAACACGATCAAGTGGGATTTATTGTAGATATACAAAGCTGGTTCAAAATTCCAAAATTGATTAATATTAACTTATCAGTAGGCTTGAACAGAAAAATCACATAATTATATCAATAGATGTAGAGAAAGTATTTGAAAAACATAACATCACTTTATGACAAAAACTGAGCAAATGAGGAAGATAGAGGAAATTTTCCAACTTGATAAACAACATCTCCAAAAAACCTATAGCTAGCACCACATTTAATGACTAGAAACTAGAAACTTCCTCCCTAAGATCAAGAAAAGGCAAGATGTTTCCTCTCACTACTCCTATTCAACATTAACTAGGAAGTTCTAGTTAATGCCATAAGATAAGAAAATGAAATAAAAAGTATACAGATTGGGAGAGAGGAAATAAAATTATCTTTGTTCATAGATGCATAATTGGTTATGTATGATATCTCAGAGAATCAAAAAAACACCTTCTAGACCTACTAAGTAATTAAAGTTGCAGGACACAAGGTTATTATAAAAAAAGTCATTAGTTTTCCTATATATCAGCAATGAACAAACTGTATTTGAAATTAAAAAGAAAAAATTGTTTATATGGAAATGAAAAATAAACACTAATTGTAGTTCAAAAATGAAATACTTAGATATAAATCTAACAAAATTCATACCAGATTTATAAGAGAAAAACTAGAAAACTCTGACACAGAAAATCAAAGAAGATCTAAGGAAATATAAAGATACTCTATGTTCATAGATAGAAAATTTAGTACTGTTGTCAGTTCTTCCTAACTTTATGTATAGATTCAATACAATCCCAATTAAAACCCCAGCAAATTATTTTATGGATATTGACAAATTGATTTGAAAGTTAGTGTATAAATGTAAACCCCTAGAATAGCCAATCATTATCATTATCATTCATTGTGTATTTTATTCCTCATAAAAAACTCATGAGATGGATATTATTATTATTATACTCATTTTAAAATTAAGATAAATTTGCTTATTTCTACTGGGATTATCTTTTCTCCTCCTACATGATTCAGCAAAATGTGACAATATGTGTGAAAATACTTAATAATGCCTTGTTCATTATTAATCAAAGATACTGATCACTACATGACTTCAAGACTTATTGTAGAGCCATTGTCAATGAGGTCGTATGGTACTGGTGGAGGAACAAATAGAATAATGAAACAGAATAGAGAGCCACAAAAATTAGTCAACTTACTTTTTACAGAGGAACTAAGACAATGAACTAAGACAATTCATGACAAAAATTTGATGGAGAAAGGTTAGTCTTTAGTAAGTGGTGCTGGCACTACTGGACATTCTCATGCAAACAAGAACAGCAGAATTTTAGACTTTCACAAAAGTTTACTAAAATTAATCATAAACCTAGATATACAATGCAAATTATAACACTTAAAGAAGATACAAAGGAAGTGACCTTGGGTTTAGTAATGACTTTTTATATACAACCAGTCAAGAAAGAAAAAAATGGTAAGTTGGAGTTCATTAAAATTAAAATCTTCTCCTCTGTGAAAGACCCTTTTAAGAAAATGAGAATATAAGCCACAGATATAGAGAAAATCTTCACAATACTCATATGTAATAAAGGAGTTGTCTCTAAAGTATATCAGAAATACTTAAAAACTCAACATTAAGAAAATGAACAACCCAAGATAAAAACAGGCAAACCACATAAACAGACACCTCAGCAAAGAAGATATACAGATGGCAAATAAGCTTATAAAGAGATGCTCAAGGGGTCCCTGGGTGGCTCAGTTGGTTAAGCATCTGCCTTCAGCTCAGGTTGTGATCCCAGGGTCCTGGGATTGAGCCCCACATCAGACTCCCTGCTCAGCAGGGGAG
>RCUC01124529.1:0-73127 GCA_003697995.1 Taxidea taxus jeffersonii | reverse complement strand
TTTTTTTTTTTTAAGATTATTTATTTATTTATTTATTTGACAGACAGAGATCACAAATAGGCAGAGAGGCAGGCAGAGAGAGAGGAACCAGGCTCCCTGTGGAGCAGAGAGCCTGATGTGGGGCTCCATCCCAGGTCACTGGGATCATGACCTAAGCCAAGGCAGAGGCTTTAACCCACTGAGCCATCCAGGTGCCCCCTTAGGTTCTATTTTTAAAAAGGATCCTCTATATTATAAGGTATTTATAAGTACCTTATATACTTTATATACTCAACCGCAATCCCAGGACCTTGGAGAAAACTTGCCTACAATCTGAGATGGCTTTAGAGTCATACTTATTTAATTTTCTTTCTCTCCTAGGCATAATAATGCCAAGTTGGGCTGTCTTTACTTGCTCCTGGAACATTCTTAGAGCATTTTGTTACTTTATTTGCAATATTGGATTATCTTTTTTTCACCATCCTAAAGAGCTGTAAGGAGGAAGTACTGGCAAAATTAAAAGGTGAATCAGGAGTTGTTTTTACAAGTTCCTGTGGAAATGTTTGTGTGCATCCATTAAAGAATTCCAATGTCTAGCATAGTGCTGAATATACACACATACCTACAAAAATTACTGTTAGGGGCACCAGGGTGGCTCAGTCGGTTAAGCAATTGCCTTTGGCTCCCGTTGTGATCCCACGGTGCTGGGATCAAGTCCCTACATCAGGCTCCCAGCTCAGGGTGGGAAGTCTGCTTCTCCTCCCTCTGCCCCTCCACCTGCTCCTTCTCTCTCTCTTGCTCACTCTCTCAAGTATATAAATAAAATCTTAAAAAAAAATACTGTTAGAATTATAGTTAAGTCCCTATTTTCAAACAGAATAATTCAAATGAAAGTACACATATCTCCAATTTATTACAATTTTAGCATTATATAAAAATACTTAAGTTTGCAACATCACATTTTAATGAATTGTGCAGATTTTAGAGGTCACTTTTCTCTTTTATTTTACTAAATGGAAATCATCTTTGATACTTTCCCTCTTACCAGCATCTACTTTCATTTTGACTTTTCTTAGATTCGAGGTTAACTATAATTTTGGATTCCATGTAAAGCTTTCAAGTACTCAACTTTTAGTCTTCTTTAGTCTTTGCTCCCTTCCCTCATGTCACTAACCCTCTCTTTACTTTTCCAAAATTTGCTATTCCTGTTAAAATATTTATATGACCTAGTATTATCTTCAATAATGTTCAAACCTAAACCATTCGAGGTTTGCTTAAGAAGGCATGGAAAATAATAAATCTAGAGATGCCTGGGTGACTCAGTTAAAGCGACTGCTTTCAGATCAGGTCATGGTCTCAGGGTCCTGGAATCCAGTCCTGCATGGGGTTCCCTGCTCAGTGGGGAGCCTGCTTCCCCCTCTCCCACTAACCCTGCTTGTGCTCTCTCTGTCAAATAAATAAAATCTTTTAAAAAATTTAAAAAAAGAAAATAATAAATCTAGTGGGCATCCTAATTTTAATCTAAATAACACAGGGTGCAGTTCATATTACTCTAATGTACAAATATGACTGATTGTGGGAATTCAGTTTCAAAGAGAATAGTCATTAATATTTCCAAGGAAATAAGAGCAGACGTATTTGCATTGTTCTATTGGTAGTGACTGATTTTAATTGGTATTTCTTACATTTTTATTATATTACAAACATTGACTAGCATACCAAGATGATTTTATTTCACATGTATATGACTGGGTAAGGGCACTAGGAAAATGCAATGTGAAAAAAGAATTTATGAAAGGAAAGAAGCTAGAAATACAGACACAGAAAAGGCTTTTTGCCGGAAAAAGATGTTTTGTGAATTTCTAAGTTACCTTAAATATGCCCTAGTTTCTAGCATTTGTTAATAGATTGGCTGGAGGAGTAGCAGCGATGTTCCACACATAGAAGAGACATACTGATATAGTAACTAGCACATTAAAAACAAACGTTCTTCCTTGAAAGGATATTCTCAGTCTGCCCTGATTGTCAAAAAGGCCTCATCTGGTTTCATCCTCGATTTATGCTAAAATTTAGTTAAAATCAATAGGACGACAGAAAATGAATCCATTTATTTAAATGGGATAGGCAACTTTTTAGAAGGAGTGATATCACAGCAAGTGTTGGGGATAGTTAATTGGGTGGATAAGCTTTCTGATGCTGTAGATCTTAGTTTCTACATGAGATCATGTGGAAAGACTGAATCTGAAAAATTCTTTTTAGGTTTCTCATTCTAGCAATCAAATGAGTGTACACTGGAAAGAAAATGTACCACGAGAGTAGACACACACAGGGTCTTTTTATAGCGTAATAAAACTAGAGTTAAAAGGCAAAGTGTGGGATTGAAATCTATTCTAAACTGAAAAACCAGACGTCTGGAGTACCATATGGGGTGAACTTGTGATACGGGGTTCGATAAAAGCAGCGGGCTTTAAATGGAAAAAGCCAAGAGGCCAGCCCAAGATCATATTCGTCTTGGTCACCGCCACCGAGGTGAAACCCTTAACGGATTGTCGGACTGTGAAGGCGGCCCAGAGTGCCGGGGCCTCGTACTTCTCTCTAGCCCGGAGGGGATCTGAAGGCAGGGACCGGGGAGGAGCCAGCCCGGGACAGACCTGCGACGGGCGGAGGAAGCGGCTCAAAGGGGCTGTCCCGGACCTTCGGGAGGACTAGGCTAAGAACTGGAGATATGGCCGAGGGAAAGAATACTCCAATCCCCACAGCATCTTTGCAGTTAAACCAGGAACCGCAGAAGGAAGATTCTTTACTTCCTCGCCTGGCCGCCTTCTAGCCGCCCCCACCCACCCCAGCTGGAGCTAAGAGTAATTCATACAAAGAAGGACTCGCCTCTGCCTCGGGGAATCCCAGGGACCGTCGTTAAACTCTAGGTAACCTAGAACCGAGGGATTGCTCGTCCTCGCCTCCCCACCCACTCGCTCTCGTCGTCATCGGGGTCGAGAGGAGCATGCGCGAGGCGATGTGTGCTCTTCAGTGGGCTGAGCGTACATCGCCCACGGTCCCCGGGACGTAGGGGGAGGGGACGGCGATTGAACGGGTGCCTGATGGAGTTGGCGCGGGGTAAACTGGGAAAGTGGTGTCGTGTGCTGGCTCCGCCCTCTTCCCCGAGGGTGGGGGAGGACCGTATATAAGTGCCGTAGCCGCCGTGAACGTTCTTTTTCGCAACGGGTTTGCCGCCAGAACACAGGTGAGTGCCGGGTGTGGCTTCCGCGGGCTTGGCCTCCTAGAGCCGGCTGCGGCCCTCGCGTGCTTCTAGCAACTGCCGCGCCACCGAGCCACTTTACGATGTTCTTGACCCCGAATTTCGGGTTGTAAGTGGGTGGGAAGGTTCGAGGCCTTGCGGTTTCTTTAGGACCGTCTTGGCCTCGTGGTTGGTCTGAGGCCTGGCTTGGCTGCTGTGGCGGCCGCGTGCGAATTCTGCCGCACCTTATTCTATGGTAACAGTCGTTTCAAGGCCAGACGCCTAGCTTATAAGAAAAAAAAAAGCCGCTATGGTTTTCTCTCGTCGACACAGTTTGACGGAGGTTGGTCAGGATGTCAACTGGGTGGGCCTTTTCGCGGTCGTCGGGTTCTTGGGGTGTGGGGCCGCGGCGAGGCGCGGAGGGCGGCGGCGAGGCCCTCGTCCAAGCGCACATGTACGACGAGGTGGGGGGAGGGGGCCCGCGAGCCGTGGCTTCCGAGTCGGACGCGGGGGAGTCCCTTGGAGTGGGCCGGGCGGCTCTGGTGCCCAGCCTCGCGCCGCGATGTGCCGTCCCCACCCGGGGCGGCAAGACCGGCCCGCTCGGCACCAGTTGCGTGCGCGGAAAGATGGCCGCTCTCCGGCCCTGCTGCAGGGAACTCAAAATGGAGGACGCGGCGGCCCGGGAGAGCGGGCGGGTGAGTCACTCACACAAAGGAAAAGGGCCTTTCCCTCTTCAGCCGCTGCTTCCTGTGACCCTACGGTGTACCGGGCGCCGTCTTGGCACCTCTGTCTCTCCTCAACGCCTTGGAAGCAGGCCTTCCTCGGAGGGGGGAGGGGATTTTATGCGGCGGAGTTAACCACCACGCTTAGTGGGTGGAGACGAGAGTTGAGCCCGCTTGGCACAGATTGTAATTCTCCTTGGAATTTGCCCTCTGCGAGTTCGGGTCGTGGCTTATTTTCAAGTCTCTGGGACAGTACAAGTTTTGTTTTTTTTTTTTTCCCCCCCCCCCCCCCAAATTTAGGTGTCGTGAAAACCACTGCTCAACCTAAACCAGAATGGGAAAGGAAAAGACTCATATCAACATCGTCGTCATCGGACACGTAGATTCGGGCAAGTCCACCACTACTGGTCATCTGATCTACAAATGTGGTGGGATCGACAAAAGAACTATCGAAAAATTCGAGAAGGAGGCTGCTGAGGTAGGTACAATAGCTGTAAGGAGATAGTTAAAAATAAGTTAGCCAACAAGTGTTAACTAACCCAGTAGGCACTAGTTAATACCTGAACGTGTTACCTAAGGCCGTGTTATTTAAGGTGGAATAGTGTTTGCTCTTACACTTCTTAGGTAATTCAGGGAAGTAAGTTAAAGCTATCTAACAGCTGTAAAGTGGAATTTAGAGTTAGCTTAAGTGGGAGTAATGGATTTCAGGTTGAAGTTTGATTATGTTTAGTTAACCAAGTAACTGTTCTTAATCCTTACAGATGGGAAAAGGCTCCTTCAAGTATGCCTGGGTCTTGGATAAACTGAAAGCTGAACGCGAACGTGGTATCACCATTGATATCTCCCTGTGGAAATTCGAGACCAGCAAGTATTATGTGACCATCATTGATGCTCCAGGACACAGAGACTTTATCAAAAACATGATTACAGGCACATCTCAGGTTTGTAGATTAATAACTAGAAAATAACTAGACTGGAATGCTTCATCGGAAAAGGTGAGTTCATTGTTTTGAAGAATATTTAACGGTATAGGTCTCCTTTTCTTTTTAAAGGCTGACTGTGCTGTCCTGATTGTTGCTGCTGGTGTTGGTGAATTTGAAGCAGGTATCTCCAAGAACGGGCAGACCCGTGAGCATGCCCTTCTGGCGTACACACTGGGTGTAAAACAACTAATTGTTGGTGTTAACAAAATGGATTCCACTGAGCCACCCTACAGCCAGAAGAGATACGAGGAAATCGTTAAGGAAGTCAGCACCTACATTAAGAAAATTGGCTACAACCCCGACACAGTAGCATTTGTGCCAATTTCTGGTTGGAATGGTGACAACATGCTGGAGCCAAGTGCTAATGTAAGTGACTTCAAGATTCCTAGAGAAAGTGATGGAAGGGGCAAATTTTGACAGTAAATGACAACTGTTTTGGGGGATGCTAATGGACAACCTTGTTTCAGATGCCTTGGTTCAAGGGATGGAAAGTCACCCGCAAAGATGGGAATGCCAGTGGAACCACACTGCTTGAAGCTCTGGATTGCATTCTGCCACCAACTCGTCCAACTGACAAGCCCTTGCGTCTGCCTCTCCAGGACGTCTACAAAATTGGTGGTAAGTTGAAATTTCTTAATCAGAATGTAATTATATAGGTTGCTATGTTTTCACGTAAGGTATTTGACACAACACTTCTAAAATATTTTAGGTATTGGTACTGTCCCTGTGGGCCGAGTGGAGACTGGTGTTCTTAAACCTGGCATGGTGGTCACCTTTGCTCCAGTCAATGTTACAACCGAAGTCAAGTCTGTTGAAATGCACCATGAAGCTTTGAGTGAGGCTCTTCCTGGGGATAATGTGGGCTTCAACGTCAAGAACGTATCTGTGAAAGATGTTCGTCGTGGCAATGTGGCTGGTGACAGCAAAAATGACCCACCTATGGAAGCAGCTGGCTTCACAGCTCAGGTAACAACTTTTAAAGTGGCATTGTTCTTACTGCCAGACTCTTGTCTTTTGAGAATTACTAAGTGTAAATCTTCCTCCAAGGTGATTATCCTGAACCATCCCGGCCAAATTAGTGCTGGATATGCACCTGTGCTGGATTGCCACACAGCTCACATTGCTTGCAAGTTTGCTGAGCTGAAGGAGAAGATAGATCGTCGTTCTGGGAAAAAGCTGGAAGATGGTCCCAAGTTCTTGAAATCTGGTGACGCTGCCATTGTTGATATGGTTCCCGGCAAGCCTATGTGTGTTGAGAGCTTCTCTGACTATCCTCCTCTGGGTAAGGATGACTTGAGTGCAATTAGGAAATTACCGAATCTGGGGAATAATTGCTTGTATAGAATCACTGATGGTAATCTAAAATTTTTTTTAATAGGCCGTTTTGCTGTTCGTGACATGAGACAGACTGTTGCTGTGGGTGTCATCAAAGCAGTAGACAAGAAGGCAGCTGGAGCTGGCAAGGTCACCAAGTCTGCCCAGAAAGCTCAGAAGGCTAAATGAATATTATCCCCAATACCTGCCACCCCAGTCTTAATCAGTGGTGGAAGAACGGTCTCAGAACTGTTTGTGTCAATTGGCCATTTAAGTTTAATAGTAAAAGACTGGTTAATGATAACAATGCATCGTAAAACCTTCAGAAGGAAAGGAGAATGTTTTGTGGACCATTTGTTTTTTGTGTGTGTGTGGCAGTTTTAAGTTATTAGTTTTTAAAATCAGTACTTTTTAATGGAAACAACTTGACCAAAAATCTGTCACAGAATTTTGAGACCCATTAAAACAAAAGTTTAATGAGAAATCTGTGTCTTCTTTTGGTCAACACTGTAACCTTGTACTACTAAGTAAAAGGGTAAGTTGCATAGACCCTATTTCTAATGTTTAAAATATGCTGAAACTGAAATTTCAGGTAACATTTTTTTCCTGGGTGGGATCTTGGAGTTTTCACTTTGTCTAAGTGAAGGAAATGGCTAAGTACATAGTAAAAAGCTATGGGGAAAAGGTCCAGTGCAACACAACTTAGATAAGCAAAGAGTGACCACAAGACAGTCTATAAACAGGTTAAATTCTGTAATACCAAAGTTAGTGTGTTGCATATAAAACTTTCTATCACTAGGGAGTAAACTTGTTGATACATGGTCACATTTTTAATCTGCTTACTGGAATGCTTAATATGTTCCACTTACAAATACTGTAAAGTAGTTTAAAGTACTGAAAACATGAGGCATTTGATAACATTCTTAATGGTAGAGTTGATTTTTTTCTAGATTTTAGAAAGTCTAGAAATTTTCTACAGTCACTTAAAAACTAGAAATCCCCCTAAAATAGGAATTTTCATCTTTAAAGAGCAAGTTTGGGTGAAGAGGGAACATTATGCACTGGTAAGCCCAGTTTGAAGAGGTGTGATGGGCAGATAATTAGATGATTTGGACTGGAGTGTTAGGGTAAGCTTTGTAGTTTGAAGGTATTAAGGAGGTTTATCTAAGTGTCATTCCAAAAACGGAATATTGGATAATTGGAAGTAGTGAACAGGATGAAAAAAACTCTTTAAAGATTACTGTGGTGATTTTATAATTGCATGTAGTTGGCAAATGAATAGTATTTGGGTGATAGCCCATCTGGTTTTTGGCATTAGATAGCTGGCAAATTTCAACACTGGTGCATTTGATGGAACAACTGAATCTTGACCATTTGAACTTAGTTGTCTGAATAGGCTTTTTTCTTAAGGGAAATTAATCAGCTTGGAATTAAAGGGCAAAAAGCATAGGACAACCTGGTAGGCAAACAATACTGAGTGACATGCATACCATAACAGCCATAGGCAGGAAATGACTACAGTTGAAAAGATTGGCATTTTCTACTGTTACGTGAAATGGTCTTTTAATGATACTACCAGGAGCACTGATAAGGCCTGTAAATAAACTAACATAAGGTTTATAAGGTTCTGTTCACAACTCATTATTTTTCACTTACTTGTGCAAATGTGCTACTGTTGTTTAAGTGTTAGAGATGACCTAAGTAAAGGTTCTTAAAAATAGATCAATAGTAGCTGGTATGTTTTAAACAGTTTACTGGAAGGGATTTTTGTTCCATGCCCTAAAAACCAAACTGCAGAGAATTCATCCCACTAAGTGGAAGGATAGGAAGGAGAATGGGGTAGTGTCTAGGAAAGTTCAGTTCGCCTAGTGTGCTTAACTTGGTAGAACCCGATACTGATATGACATTGGTTTGAGCACCATCTACTGGTGGTCACTACAAATTAGTTTGGAACCTGAAATTAAGGGATACAGCATTTTACTTAAGCTCTTGAATTTTGTATACTAAACTGCATTTTGTGTTCGAATTGATAAAAATTTGTTTTTAGAAGACTAGAATGCCTCAAACTGGTTGGCCTTAATGTTCTAAGTTGGCCAGCTGTTGAATTACCCATTTTTGTAAGGAATCTCAAATGGCAGCTTGTTGACATTTGTCCCAGGAATTCTGGTGTGATCTCAGAACATGAAACTGAAAACCTTTTCTGGTTCAGGAGTTAAAACATTGTCAGTAAGGCATATCTGGTTTTTTTAGAAGCTATTTGGTCATCCAATGCCCAGAGTAGGCAGCCCAAAATAAGTTTTCAGATAGATCAGAGCTCAATTTTTATACCCTTTCCTTTAATACTTGCTGTCATTTATTTCCCAAGAGCATGAGAATTCATCTGGTTAATTGAGTTCTGTCCAGTAATGGTTATTGGCTATACAGATGGTATAGTCCTTGATTTTTTTTTTTTTTAAGATTTTATTTATTAGAGAGGGAGCACAGGCAGACAGAGGCAGGCAGAGGCAGAGGGAGAAGCAGGCTCCCTGCCGAGCAAGGAGCCCGATGTGGGACTCGATCCCAGGACGCTGGGATCCTGACCTGAGCCGAAGGCAGCTGCTTAAACCAACTGAGCCACCCAGGCGTCCCATAGTCCTTGGTTTTAAGTAGCTTTCGGTATGGGGTGTAAAAACTGAATATTACAAAAACGATTTCATGTGTACTTAAGTTGATGAACCTCGTTAATTTTTGCAGGTTGATTACAGAGCTCAATGCAAAACAAATGTGGCTGTAATATTCAGTTACCTGAAATGGGCAACTCTAGAGAAAGGGTGACAACTTTTCTTAAGTGTTAATGTGACTTTATTGATAGGCTTTAGATTGGTAGCCAAATGATCTCTAGGTCTTGCAAGGAAGCAGGGGTGCATGTTTTAGATGAGAGGAGGAGTAAGACCCGCTTCATCCTTTTTTTGTTTACCTTCCTGAATTTTTTTTTTTATCTGTTTTCTCATAATACCTTTTTACTACCAATGCATAGGTTTTTTCTATCAGGGTGGTATCAGAGTCCCTTCCATTATTTGCAGGTCTCTGGGAATTTCCTTGACTTCTTAAAACTAGAACTAAAGCCTAACAAATACATTGTCTTACTGATTTTTTTGAAGAGGGAAAAAATTGAAACTGCCATGTGTTTTCCTGAAAAGTAGTTGACCCCTAATCAATGGAAATGTTTTAGAGGGATCATACGATTTTGTCCTCTTTTTTTCAGTGTTCCAAGATTCATTGTTTATGCACCACACCCAGTGCTCCATGCAATACGTGCCCTCCTTAATAACCACTAGGCTCACCTAATCTCCAACTCCCTCCCCTCCAATTTCTCCTAACTCACTTTTCCTTTCCTTCTAATGTCCTCCACGTTATTCCTTACATTCCACAAGTAAGTCCTTTTGTGTTTTAAACAACTAGAACCCAAATGTGAGTCACTAGCAAAAATGAGTGATATAAGGAGTGGCATTGATAATGGACTGCCTTTAAAGGGGCACATGGGTCTCAAGAGTTTAGAGCTCTGGTTTCTGTGAGAGAGACCTCATGATAACAAAGGTAATGCTAAGTTAATGTTATTCCCAAGTAAGCAAAAAACAATCGGAAGCTACTAAGCAATCTAAAGGTTTTTCCTTACTTCTTAAAAGGTATTTACATACAGTTAAAATTGTGTTTTAATTTAAGATTTTATTTGAGGAGTACCTGGGTGGCTCAGTTGATTATCTTCCGCTCAAGTCATGATCCCCCGGATCCTGGGTTGATCTTTGAATCAGGGAATCCAGTTCCCTGTTCAGCATGAAGTCTTCCATTCCTTACCCCTCTGCCCTTCCCATAACCTGTGTCCTCTCCCCGTCCCCCAATCTTTTTTTCAAGATTTTATTTGACATAGATCACAGGTAGAGAGTAGGGGAGGCAGACTCTGCTGAGCAGAGAGCCCAGTGTGGGGCTCAGCCCAGGACTCCGAGATCATGACCTAAGCCTCTGCCTTTGGCTCAACCCACTGAACCACCCAGGCGCCTCCCTACCCCAGTAAATAGAATCTTAAATTTTTTTGAGAGCATGAGCAGGGGGAGGGGCAAGCAAACTCTCCACTGAGTGGGAGCCCCAACCCAACTTGGAGCTTGATCCCAGGACCCTGAGATGACCTGAGCCAAAGGTAGATGCTTTAACCAACTGAGCCACCCAAGCACTCTAAATTTTTAAATTTTATAAGTTTTGACAGATGGTTTACCACAATCAAGGAATAGAACAGTTCCACCATCTCCTTCCTTACCAAAATTCCCCCATGCCTCTTGGTAGTAAGCACACTCTACCTCTAAGTCTTGGTAACCACTCATCTATTTTCTGAACCTATAATTCTGTTTTGGCAGCAATGTCATACCTGGGTTTGTACAGTATATAGGTCTTGAGTTTTGTTTTTTTTTTTCCACTTAGCATGATGAATTTGATTCATCTGTTTAACATGTATCTGTAAATTCAAAAGATTTGAGATTGTAGGGGCACGAGCTGGGGGAGGGACAGAGGGAGAGGGAGAATCTTAAGCAGACTCCCCGCCGAACACCAAGACTGGAGCTGAAACGAGTTGGGCACTTAACTGACTGGGCCACCAACGTGCCCCTGCAGTTTGTTGCTTTTTAATGGGCAGTTTATTCCTAGCTGAGGGACATTTGATTTCCAGTTTCAGAAGGTTATGAGTTGAGCCACTTCAAACAATCACAGTGTAGGACTGTAGGTTTTCATATTGTGTGAATACCTAGCAGTGGGATCACTGGATTGTATGGCAAATGTATGCCCTTTATAGGAAATGCTAAACTTTTTCCAAAGTGGCTAAATCATTAGTAATCAGTTTCTCAAATGAGGTTTAGTTTTATTTTGCTGTGCTTAATTTTTTTAAGGAAGAAAAATGTTAAATTCTGTAGCTCAGTGAAGGACTTTTTTTTTTTTTCTGAGTTGTGCCTACAAAGTTTTAGGCACTGGGGATAGAGCTGTGAACAAAATGGACAGGTCTTGCCCTTTGAGTTTGTAATCCAGTGGAGGAGGTAGAGTTCAGCATAAATAAGTAGGTAATTCTGAGTTGGGATGATGCTATGAAGAAAAGGATACTATAAGGGAAAAGAGTAAAGGAACACAATTTGGATTGTCTAGAGAAGGTACTTGTCAGGAATAATGGAGATCTGAAAGACAAGTAGGAGTTACTGGAGAATATGAAAACATTACCTTTTCTTTTTTAAGATGTTATTTATTTGACAGAGATCACAAGTAGGCAGAGAGGCAGAGAGAGGACGAAGCAGGCTCCCTGCTGAGCAGAGAGCCCGATGCGGGGCTTGATCCCAGGCCCCTAGGATCGTGACCTGAGCCGAAGGCAGAGGCTTTAACCCACTGAGCTGCCCAGGTGCCCCATCTTAGTGCCCCATCTTAGACATTTTATTTGACTGGAGAGAGTGCAAGCACAAGCTGGGCGAGCCGCAGAGGGAGAGGGAAGAGCAGGCTTCCCACAGAGCAGTGAGCCTGATGCCAGGCTCAGTCCTAGGATCCTGGAATCATGACCTGAGCCGAAGGCAGACACTAGGCACCCCTGTTTCTTAGACATTTACATGTCTATGTCTTAGCCTTATAACAATTACATAGAAATCAAAAATCTAAAGAATCAAAATCTGTTTTTAATCTACTCAAATCAATTTTGAAGTATATTCCTTGAAATCTTTGATTACCTCATCAATGTGTATATCATATTGGAGGAAAGAGACCTCACAACAGCCTTCTTAGGAGGGCAGGTATACCCTCATTAGAAATAGACAGGGGACGCCTGGGTGGCTCTCTGCTCGGCAGGGAGCCTGCTTCTCCCCTCCCCTCTCTGCCTACTTGTGTGATCTTTGTCTATCAAATAAATAAAATCTTAAAAAAAAAAGAAATAGATACAGATAGAGGGTGGCTCCTAAGTCATCCTACTGCTGATCATTTTTTTTTTTCTCAATTCATTATATTTCCTTGCTGGTAAATTTTAATATGCTTAGGCTCTTCTTTAGGATAATTGAACTGTTTCATTCTATTTATAGGAACCACTAATTAAAGATGCCCTTTAAAAAATTTTTATTTAACAGAGAGATCATAAGTAGGCAGAGAGGCAGGCAGAGGGATAAGCAGGCTCCCTGATGAGCAGAGAGCCCGATGCGAGGCTTGATCCCAGGATCCTGAGATCATGACTTGAGCCGAAGGCAGAGGCCTAACCCACTGAGCCAGCCAGGTGCCCTTGAGATGCCCTTTAAAAAAATTTTTTAAAGTAATCTACACCCAACATGGGGCTTGAACTTAGAACTCTATGATCAGAAGTCACATGTTCCTCCAACTGAGCCAGCCAGGTGTCTCCAATTAATAGCCTTTAGTCAATCTGAGCTAAACACTCCAGTTAATAGCTGTTTCCTAACCTTAGGTTGCATGGTTTCTAGATTCTATTCCATGCCGTTCTCCTTTCGGGTTTATAACCTTTTTCCCCCCAGTTTATAGCTTTTAAAGTGCACCAAAATTAAATATAGCTGTAGCTGCATAAGTGGATGTAGATGTGGTCTCTTAATATAGAGAGATAAGTCACCTTATTTGGATTCTAGTTTCCTAAAACGATGCATTTGGACTAGATGATCAGAGTAGTTTAAGTGGGGAAAACTGTCCCTTTCATTCATCTGTCTAACGGGCATAATACCGTCCATCTCTTAGGATTGCTGTGAAGATGAAATTAGTTAGTGTATATAGACTCTGCACTCAGTACCTGGCCTATTGTAAGGAGCCAATAATAAAAGTTAGTTCTTACTATAGTTGTTTGGAAGATCAGTTGCTGTAAAGCAACTTGGTGGTATTTCTGGATTATGGTCAACAAATATCATCTGATTACTTATTTATTTTTTTTAAAACCCTCTTGGGATTTTTTTTTTTTTTAAGATTTTATTTATTTGAGGGAGAAGGAGCAGGAAGGGGCAGAGAGAAGCAGACTCCCCACTGAGCAGGGAGACATAACATGAGCCTAAAGGCAGATGCTTAACCTACTGGCCATCCAGGTGCCCTATCACCTGATTTTTCAAGTGTAAATTTTATTTTAAATCTCTTTTAAACTATTTGCTTTGTGAATTTTTTTTTTAATGTGAGGTTTTTTTTTTTAAGATTTTATTTATTAGAGAGAGAGAGAGAGAGAGCGAGCACAGGCAGACAGAGAGGCAGGCAGAGGCAGAGGGAGAAGCAGGCTCCCCGCGGAGCAAGGAGCCCGATGCGGGACTCGATCCCAGGACGCTGGGATCATGACCTGAGCCGAAGGCAGCCGCTTAACCAACTGAGCCACCCAGGCGTCCCTGAATTTTTTTTTTAAAGATTTTATTTATTTATTTGACAGACGGGTCACAAGTAGGAAGAAAGGCAGGCAGAGAGAGGAAGGGAAGCAGGCTCCCTGGTGAGCAGAGAGCCCGATGCGGGCTTGATCCCAGGACCCCAGGACCATGACCCAAGTGGAAGGCAGAGGCTTTAACCCACTGAGCCACCCAGGCACCCCGTGAATTTTTTTTTTTAATAAAAAACCTTTTATTTTTGGAGTAACTAGATTTATAGGAAAGTTGCAAAGATAGGGTAAAGAGTTCCTGTAATCATCCTTACCTAGTTTGTTTCCCCTCATGTTATCATTGTGTACTACCATAGTACATTTGTCAAAACTAAGAAACCAACATTGATATGTTACTATTAATCTCCAGGCTTTATTCAGATTCCAACGATTTTTTTATTAATGGCCTTTTTCTGTTCCAGGATCCAATCCAAGGTACCACTGTTTTGGTTAGTTTTAAAAACTTAAATATTAGGAGTTTACATTTATCTCTGCTGTATCTCAATGTAATTTGGAATTTGGAGCTTGCTATCTAGCATGTTAAATAAAAATGTGGATTTTGTTATACACCTGATATTTATAATACTTATATTTTTTATAAGTTCTACATTTTTTTCCTTCTTTTTTTTCTTTTTAAGATTTTATTTATTTATTTGACAGAGATCACAAGCAGGCAGAGAGGAGGAAGCAGGCTATCTGCTGAGCAGAGAGCCCGATGCGGGGCTGGATCCCAGGACCCTGGGATCATGACCTGAGCTGAAGGCAGAGGCTTTAACCCACTGAGCCACCCAGGTGTCCCAATATTTATATTTCTATAGTTTTACTTAAATTATTGATAAGTACTAAAAAAAACTAGGTCCAGAAATAAGACCTGAGGTATTATACTAGAGAACTGTTCTTTGATTATGATGGTCCAGCCAATTGCAAATTCACCTAATGTTTGGTAAAAGCAAAGTAAAATAAGTAATAGCTTTAAATTTACTTTCCTTTTTTCAGCAGACAAAAATAATTTGCTGTGCCACATAAGGTCAGTCAAGGTGGAAGTAAAATCTGTACTAGGAATTTAAATTTCAGTTTTAACCAGTCGTGACTTACCCAAGAGTTTGAGTTGTTTTAGCGTTTTGTCAAAATTTATATCCAGAAGTCAGGGTGCCTGGGTGGCTCAGCGGGTTGAAGCCTCTGCCTTCGGCTCAGGTCGTGGTCTCAGGGTTCTGGGATCAGGCTTTCTGCTCATCGGGGAGATTGCTTCCTCCTCTCTCACTGCCTGCCTCTCTGCCTACTTGTGATCTCTCTCTCTGTCAATTAAATAAATAAAATCTTTAAAAAAAATTTATATCCAGAAGTCATCGAAATAGCAACATATGCAATCTGGTTATTTCCTGAAACATAATCTCTTTTGAGACATTGTTTAAGATGTAGGATAATGCTTGCATAAAGGAGATTAGACATAAAATAGACAAAAGTCAAAAGTAGGTAGTTTCATTTTTCTAAAGAGTAATTGGCAGCAAAGACGACAAGACTATTATGGTATGATCGTGCAAATGTGGTTTCTAGAGGTTAAATGACTTGGTTAAATTTTCAGTAAAATCATGTGATTAGGGGAATATTCTAGTTGGTGGTGTGATAAACTGTAGAGTTGCCACATAAGCAATTTGAGTTTTGAATTCCTGGGCTATCTGGAGCTGCCCAGACTGAGGAAGTGCTTCTCTCAGCCTTCTGATGAGAACATTTGCAACATTTTCTGAGGCTTGGCCTAGAACCAGTTAAGTATAAGGGGTGCAGCTGTATCATTGCAACAAAGGAAGGGCAAGAACCAGCCTTGACCTGCAGCCCTTCTCTTTAGCTATTGTCAAACCTTGATTGATCCTTTGGACATCTCTCTTGAGCCTCCTACATGTTTCTGTGTAGAGCTGGCAACTCAGTAAATGTCTAACAAGAAATGTGATTTTTTTTTTTTAAAGATTTTATTTATTTGTCAGAGAGCATGAGCACAGGCAGACAGAGAGGCAGGCAGAGGCAGAGGGAGAAGCAGGCTCCCCGCTGAGCAAGGAGCCCGATGTGGGACTCCATCCCAGGACGCTGGGATCATGACCTGAGCCGAAGGCAGCTGCTTAACCAACTGAGCCACCCAGGCGTCCCAAGAAATGTGATTTTTATTCAGTTGGGTAGAGGGAACATTTCCCTATAGCTATTTTTTTTTTTTTTTTTTAAGATTTTATTTGAGGGAGAAAGACCGTGTGAGCAGGGGGAGGAGCAGAGGGAGAGGGAGATCATCTCCAGCAGACATTCCACGGAGCCCAGAGTGTATGACACAGAGATCACAACCTCAGCCAAAGCCAAGAGTTAGACTTTTTTTTTTTTAAGATTATTTATTCATGAGATACAGAGGGTAAGAGACACAGAGGCAGAAGAGAAGTGGGGTCCCTGCTGAGCAGGGAGCCTGATGCGGGACTCGATTCCAAAACCCTGGGATCAGGGTACCTGGGTGGCTCAGTGGGTTAAAGCCTCTGCCTTTGGCTCAGGTCATGATCGTGGGGTCCTGGGATCAAGCCCCGCATCGGGCTCTCTGCTCAGCAGGGAACCTGCTTCCCCCTCTCTCTCTGCCTGCTTCTCTGCCTACTTGTGATCTCTTTCTCTCTGTCAAATAAATAAATAAAATCTTCAAAATCCTGGGATCATGACCTGTGCTGAAGGCAGATGCTTAACCAACTGAATGACCCAGATGCCCCTGTAGCTAAATCTTTATATTGAGATCAGGGAATGTATCTCTTGGAACTCACGTTCTCATATTTTATGTAACTGTTCGTGTATGTTTTTCTTCAAAGCTCTGACACCTGTCTCTGAAGTTTGTTAAACTGCCCTCCCTCCCACCTTTAGGTTCTTTGTGAAGTTAGAAATACAGAAAATTCAGTAAGTGTCCTTTTCATTGCTTGAAACATGGCACGTGCGCTGGTGTTTTCTTACATACAGTCTAGAATGTTTCCTTTTAAGTTTAAATAGTCCATTTTTTATGTGTCTTAACGTATTATTTAAAATTTTGATTGTAGTGTTTTAGATAGTGTAGACCAACTCTGAAAGTATTCAAAGAGCAACCAACATAAAGACAATGTGAATTATGAGGCACTGAATTTGAAAAATAGTTGTTTAGCCTAGCAAACACTAGAAAAGTATTCACTGTCTTCAAGTATTTGAAGAGTATTTTAAATCTTAAAGGAGTGCTGTTCAGAGTGAAATTCCTATTCTGAATTCCCCTATAGCCTCTAAACTCTGACATAACACTTAGATTGAATGCTGTAATGATTCATTAAGCATGGCAACCCCATAAATGCTTAGCATGAAATAGGCTACAAAGGGTGGAAGTGAAAGGGAATTGAAGGTTAAGCCAAAGAAAGAGATTGATTAGGAGAGCTTGAGAAACTTCATCTAGTGAAGGACTTCTGGTCCTTAGGAGGGAAAAATGAAAAGTGGCAGAAAGGTATTGTGAAGTGGGAATACCTGAGATCCATGCCCAACAGCAACTTACAATTATACTTTAATCACATCACCTAACCAGGCTATAGCATAGGGAGAGATTGGTAAGTGTTTCCTACTTTGAGAAATACACACATGTTAAAGAATCCTAATATAGGGATGGCTGCGTGGCTCAGATGGTTACAGATCTACCTTCATCTCAGGTCATGATTTCCAGATCCTGGGAATGAGCCCCATGTTGAGCTCCCAGTTTAGCAGAGAGTTTGTTTCTCCCCCTCCCTCTGCCTCTCTCCCTGCTTCTGCACATACGCACTCTCTCTCTCCCCAACTCCCTCCTCAAATGAATAATCAAAATCTTAAAAAAATAATCCTAATATATTGGGGTTTTCCAATTAGGGAGTAATGCTTTTTTTTTCACTTATTTGACAGAGATCACAAGTAGGCGGAGAGAGAAAGGGAAGCAAGCTCCCTGCTGAGCAGAGAGCCCAATGCAGGGCTCGATCCCAGGGACCCTGGGATCATGACCTGAGCCCAAGGCAGAGGCTTTAACCCACTGAGCCACCCAGGCGCCTCTAGAGAGTAATGCTTTTCAAATGGGTCTTTTTCAAACTTTTTTGACTAGGATCCATAGTAAGAAATATATTTTCTATTGCAACACAGTATAACACAGTATTTCATTACATCTAAGATGTTTCCAGTTGTAAGTCACAAATGCTGCCAATTTTTAAGATACTATTAATTATAGAACATACAACCATTTAGAGATGATAAAAGAAAAAAGGTAAGTCCTAAAATTGGTGAAATATAATTTGTATGTGAAGTACTGAAACCAGAGTGTCAGAGAATAATATTTTTATTACCTATGACAAAAATTTTCATAGCTTGCTAATGATTGCAGCCAGCAGTTTGAGAATGTTGATTTAGAAGTCAGTGACAGTCAAAATGAGGTTCTAGATCAAAATAAATGCATCCTTTCCCTAGGGCACAAGGGTGTCAACCTATACTTGTCCAGAGAGGCACTGAAGCATGCCCAAAGCTTAGATTTTTTTTTTTTAAGATTTTGAGAGCATGAGTTGCAGGGGCAGGGGGCAGGCACAGAGAGAGGGAAGAGCAGACTTCCTACTAAGCAGGGAGACCAGTGCAGGGCTCGATTTCAGGACCTCAAGATCATGACCTGAGCCGAAGGCAGACACTTAACCCACTGAGCCACCCAGGTGCCCCTCTTTTAGATTTTAGTAATAGGAAAACATTTTCTCTTGGTCCCCTTGATGAGACAGAACTATACCACTGACAGGAAGCATAGAGCTGGAGTTTAACATTTAAGTGTGATCTGCCTTTTCCTCAGTTGATCCTTAATTTTCTTCTCTTTATAATGTCTCAAGTATATTTTTAGAAATAAGCAGGGAAGGGGTGCCTGGGTGGCTCAGTTGTTAGGTGTCTGCCTTCAGCCTGGGTCCTGATCCCAGGGTCCTGGGATTGAGCCCCGAATCAGGCTTTCTCAGCGGAAGCCTGCTTCCCCCCTCCCTCTGCCGGCTGCTCCCCCTGCTTGTACTCTCTCTCTTAAATAAATAAAATATTGGGAAAAAAAAAAAGCAGGGGATAAATTATCAGTAAATAGGTTTTAGAGCTGAGATACATATACAAATTCATTTAGCCTTTTAATATACACAACAAAAATTCACCATTTTAACAATTTTTAAGTGTATAGTGGGATTAAGTACATCCACATTGTTGTGCAACCATTACCATCCTTCTCCAGAACTCCATCTTGCAAAAATTGAAAGTCTGTGCCCAGTAAACAATAACTCCACATTCCTCCCTCCCCCCAGTCACCACTCTCCTTTGTCTCTAGGATAATCTGACTACTCTGGGTACCACATTTAAGGGGGCTCCTAGGAGTGCCTGGGTGGCTCAGTTGGTTAAGTGTCTGCTCAGGTCATGATCCCAGGGTCCTGGCATTAAGTCTCAGGCTCCCTGCTGGGGAGAACCTGTTTCTCCCTCTGCCACTCCACCTGCTCGTGCTTTCTCTTGTTCACTCTCTCTCCCTCAAATAAATAAATAAAATCTTTAAAAAAAATAGTAAGTGGAATCCTAGAATATTGTGCTTTTTTAACTGAGTTATTTCACTTAGCGTAATGTCCTCTAGATTCATCCACATTGTAACATGTTAGAATTTCCTTCCTTTTTAAGGCTGAAAAGCATTTCACTGTATTTATATACATTTTACTTATCCCATGCATCTGTTGATGGGACACAGGTTGCTTTCACCTTTTAGCTATTGTGAATAATCTTACTATGAACATAACCCTTGAACAAGGTCTTTGAGACCCTGCTTTCAAATTCTTCTGGGTAAATATTTAGGAGTGGAATTGCTGGATCATACAGTAGTTCTTTTAATTTTGGTGGAGGTAGCTGTCATACTGTTTTCCATAGCTGCTGTACCAATTTACTTTTCTATCAACAATGCATAAGGGTTCCAATTTCTCCAGTTTTGCCAACACTTGTTTTCCATTTATCTGATAATAGCCATCCTAATAGGTATGAGATGGCATCTCATTGTGGTTTTGATTTGCATTTTTTGGAGGACTAGTAATGTTGAGCATTTTTTCATTTAGTTATTGGCCATTTGTATATCTTTTTTTTTTTTTTAAAGATTTTATTTATTTGACAGAGACCACAAGTAGGCAGAGAGAGGAAGGGGAGCAGGCTCCCTGCCGAGCAGAGAGCCTGATGTGGGGCTCCATCCCAGGACCCTGGGATCACGACCCAAGCTGAAGGCAGAGGCTTTAACCCACTGAGCCACCCAGGTGCCCGGCCATTTGTATATCTTTTGAGAAAAATATCTATTCAAGCCCTTTGCCCATTTTTTAACTGGGTTGTTTGTGGTTTTTTGTTGTTGCTGTTGTTGAGTTGTAAGTCTTTTACATATTATGCATATTAACCTGTTATTAGATACATGATTTTTTCTTCCATTATGTGAGTTGCCTTTTCATTCTCTGGTTTCCTTCACCTGGCTCTTAGGAAATACTAAAAATCTGTCTCATAAATGAGTATCATAAAACTAAACTTCAGTTTCATATTAGGAACAGGAAAAACAGAGCTAGAACAGGAAGAAAGGGAGGAAAGGAAGCTGAAGAGAATATGAAGTCAGAGGAGTTATGGAGACAAAGGCAAGCACAAAAGTATATAGTTCTTAATATTTGTGTGAAACATTTTTATCCCATTTAATTATCCACTTAAGCTTTAGTTTTGTCATCTATTGCCTTTAGTAATATTCATTCATTCAAAAAGCATACCCTGGGTGCCTGGGTTGCTCAGTTGGTTAAGCGACGGTCTTTGGCTCAGATCATGATCCTGGAGTCCCGGGATTAAGTCTCACATCAGGCTCCCCGCTGAGCGGGAAGTCTGCTGCTCCTCCCTCTGACCCTCCCCCTTCTAATGTTCTCTCTCTCAAAAAAAAAAAAGCATGCCCTGAGTACCTGCAACTATGGCACTGCTAGCATTCATGAGGTTTATATTTTTTAAGAGATTAAGGTAAAACAGATTAAAAATTAAGGTAGAATGAAGGAAGTGCAATAATAAAAGTATTATAAAGAAGGAGCCTAAGAGGAACAGGTTATTTTTACTGTGTGCTCTCCAAGATAAGCAGCTCTGCCAGCTGAGAATGATCTTGTGTCTGTTGGTGACTTCCTAGTATTTCACACCACTTCTGGACAGGGCATTCTTCTAGGAGTTGACATTTCTGAAGTGAAAAAGCCATAGCTATTCTAATTTAGGTTGAAACTAAAAAGACCAAATATTTTAAAAAATGATAAAATTCAACTCTGGCTATAGGAGGTAATGTCACAATTCAAGGTTATAATGGCAGAAATTAATTTAGCATAGGTTCCTGTCTTCATCCTCCCTCCCTTTCCCTGAACCAATTATTTTATAAATGCTTTGTGTTCCTTAGCTGTTTCCCTTTTTTTATTTTGGTGTTCCTGTTGAAATGAACTTTAGTGTATAGCTTTTCTAACTATAGGCAGTGTGGTCTTTAGTGGGTAGGGGAAATCACAAGTGTGGCCAACTTCTGTTGGAGGCTGACTATTGTCATTGTTGGAAGAGATTCTTTTTTCTTTTCTTTTTTTTTTTTTAAGATTTTATTTCTTTATTTGAGAGAGAGCACAAGTGGGGTTAGCAGGGGAGGAACAGAAGAAGAGGGAGGAGCAAACTCTCTGTTCAGCAGGGAGGCTGACTCAGGGCTTGATCCCAGGACCCTGAGATCATGACCTGAGCTGAAGATAGATGCTTAATCAACTGAGCCACCCAGGTGCCCTGTTGTGGGAGATTTCTATGACGTACATTTTTAGCTGATTTTTCCCTAGAGCATGATGGTCCAAAGCATTTGGCCAGCAGCACCAGACGGTAAGTAAGCTGTTTTGGAACAGTCTTTTTAAGCGAGGTAATTTTGTAAAAGTTAACATATTTTAAATTATAAAGATCCTAAGCCAAATGGCAGAACCTAAAACAAATATTTTCCATCAAACATTTTTCGGTGAGACAGTTACTATTATAATGGAATCACATTATAAAACTTAAGTTTCCTGGGTGCCTGGGTGGCTCAGTGGGTTAAAGCCTCTGTCTTAGGCTCGGGTTATGATCCCAGGGTTCTGGGATCGAGCCCCACATCGGGCTCTCTGCTTAGCGAGGAGCCTGCTTCCCTTCCTCTTTCTGCCTGCTTGTGATCTCTGTCTGTCGGATGAATAGATAAAATCTTAAAAAAAAAAAATACCCTTAAGTTTCTTAATATGTGTATTGTCACTAGACCAAAATTACAGCTATGGAGAACCTTGCAAGGCATTTAAGAATTTTCTTTTTTCTCAAGATAAATTTTGTTATATTCCATTCATTAAGCACCCCAAAAACACCACTGCTTTTACTCCTGTATTTAACGAGAAGGTTTTTTTTTTTTTTTTTAAGATTCTATTTATTTGTCAGAGAGAGAGCAGAGAAGCAGGGGGAGCTGCAGGCAGAGGAGCAGCAGGATTCCTGCGTGATGTGGTACTTGATCCCGGGACATGGGGCAGACACTTAATCAACTGAGCCACCCAGGCATCCCTAACCAGAAAAAGTTTTAAAACAGTGATTTCCCTTCTGGTGGTAAACAGGTAGTGAAAATGGCCTTTTTAAAATATAATATAGTGGGGCGCCTGGGTGGCTCAGTGGGTTAAGCCTCTGCCTTCGGCTAAGGTCATGATCTCAGGGTCCTGGGATCAAGCCCCACATTATCCTGGGATTGAGTCCCCGAATCAAGCTCCCTGCTCAGCAGGGAGCCTGCTCCCCCCCTCCCCCCGGCCTCTCTGTATACTTGTGATCTGTCAAATAAATAAATAAAATGTTTTAAAAAAATAATGAAATAGAATATAGTATTATAATCAATATTGCCTCTGTGTTAAGAATTCTGCCCAGAACAGCCGTAACTAAAGTAAAAGTTACCACTTTTTGAAATTATTAAATCAAGTATCAAAAAGAATTCATCATTGCTAAATGATCCAGTATTACAAATACTTTTTACTTGCTACTGATATTGACTACTTTAATGGAAAGACTAAAGCTAGATGAAACATGAAAACTGAGCTACATCCAAGTAGCCGTATCTGATTATAGCAACAAGGTGTTTGGCTGCCTGACACCCATAATCAGCCTGAACACAGGGCCCTTGGTGCCATCTTAAATATCTGCTTTGGCTTGAAGCTGACATGGGAGCTTCTCCCTTGACTGACACCAGAGATCCGAGTTGGCATTTCCAGGGATAAGCAAGGCTCTCTGGTCCGCTTGTCTGTATTCATCCTCTAGTCTACACAGAAAGGTTGAGATGTCTGAACCAGCCAGCCAAAGGATGCAGGTGGTCACCCTAAATGTTGTGACAATACAGAATCGAAGTACTGAAGAGGAAGAGAAATGCCAGCACCATTTCAGTTTTTCTGTCACTTCTGACTTAAAAACAGGGAAACACTAGTCAGTTACTATGGATTTGTCTTTAGTGTTAAGAAATCATGGCCATGGGATGCCTGGGTGGCTCAGCAGGTTAAGCATCTGCCTTCAGCTCAGGTCATGAGATTTTGAGAAGTTGAGATTTTTCTTCAGGTTTAGTGTGGGTCCACTATTCTCTCTCTGATGAACACTGCAGTTAAATTAATAGGCTCACTGTATTAGAGCACCTCAGAGAAAGAGATTAATGAAGACTTTATTTTTTTAAAGATTTTATTTATTTATTTGAGAGAGAGAGAGACTGAGAGGGGAGAGGTCAGAGGGAGAAGCAGAATCCCCACTGAGCAGGGAGCCTGATGTGGTACTTGATCCTGGGACTCCAGAATAATAACCTGAGCCGAAGGCAGTTTCTTAACCAACTGAGCCACCCAGGTGCCCCTAATAAAGACTTTGTAACTTTTTTCAGATACATAAAAAAGCAGAGTTATAATCTCTGCCCTCTTTATAAATTAGTGACAAATCCATACTAACCTAGTAAGTTTATTTTAATAGGTGGTAAATATAAATACTTCTTATATCCTATCTATACTCTTGTACTACTTATAAGTCATCTATGAATATAAAGCTATAACTGTCTCTCTTCAAGTCTGTCTGTATCACATAATGATTGATCAGTTTTGGGCAATTCATGCATAGCCATCTGTCTTCGCTGAGAGGTCTTCACAAATCGAAGCAGATTGATGATGGCAGCAGGTGTCACTCCAGGTATACGACTAGCAGCCCCAATCTAAAAATTAAAACCATAAGAGAAACTAAGTGAGCTATGTCAAATCAAATCTATTTTGCTCCTAATAACAATCTGTATATTATAGTTTATAAAATATTTTCAAAACTTATCTTAATGTATCTTCAAAATAACTATAAAATAGATAAAGGGAATGTGATAATTATTAATACCTTCATTTTATAAATTAGGGAAAATGAGGCTCAGAGAAATTAAAGCAATTTCTCAAAGACCATATAACTCATAGATGTTATTTTCATTAAACTAATGTTACCTCAGCAGTGTGTTGGGCAGTGCCCTATAATCTCATGAATACTACTGTGGTGTATTTTTTTTTTTTTTTTTTTTGCATAAGAGACTTTTTTTTTTTTTAAGATTTTATTTATTTATTTGTTAGAGAGAGAGAGAGAGAGAGAGATCACAGGCAGACAGAGAGGCAGGCAGAGGGAGAAGCAGGCTCCCTGGCAAGCAAGGAGCCCGATGTGGGACTCGATCCCAGGACGCTGGGATCATGACCTGAGCCGAAGGCAGCCACTTAACCAACTGAGCCACCCAGGCATCCCCTGTGGTGTATTTTTTAAGTGAAATGTATGAATATTCACTCTATGTAGTATAAATAACTTTATGTAGAGTTCAGGTCAGGTCAGGTTTAGCTACCAAATGATTCTGTAACAAATATCTGTCAGAGCTTGTTGTATCCTAGAATTGTGGCTACTGAGTACCTGAAACATGGATAGTATGACTGAAGAGCTGAATTCTGAGTTTTATTTAATTTTAATTAATGTAAATGGTCACATTCAGTTATTGGGCAGTGTAGTCTATGACTATCCATAAAAACATAACTAAAAATGAATAGGATATACAGAGTTATAAAATGGAAGGCCTACATGTTTCCATGTAGTTTCCATGATGACTGTCACTAAGAATATCATGTTTATATTGAGAGAATCAGTCTTCCCTTCAAAAATAATTTTTTTCCGGGATGCCTGGGTGGCTCAGTTGGTTAAGCAGCTGCCTTCAGCTCAGGTCATGATCCCAGCGTCCATGGATCGAGTCCCACATCGGGCTCCTTACTCGGCAGGGAGCCTGCTTCTCCCTCTGCCTCTGCCTGCCTCTCTGTCTGCCTGTGCTCTCTCTCTCTCTCTAACAAATAAATAAATAAAATCTTAAAAAAAAATAAATAAAATAAAAAATTAAAAAATAATTTTCTTCCAAAAAATTTTAGAGGGTATATTTTTGTATGCCTTTTTAAAAAAATATTTTATTTATTTATTTGACAGAGATCACAAGTAGGCAGAGAGGCAGGCATAGAGAGAGAGGGAGGAGGAAGCAGGCTCCCTGCCGAGCAGAAAGCCCGATGTGATGCAGGGCTGGATCCCAGGACCCTGAGATCATGACCTGAGCTGAAAGCAGAGGCTTTAACCCACTGAGCCACCCAGGCACCCCTGTTAATGCCTTTTATTATATGAATCACCCATCTTAATACTGCCCAATAAACTATAATACACCATCCATTTTTAAGATACAGTTCAGTTGCAGAAATGTTAAACGGGCATCTCAGAATCAATAAATATAGCCTATCAGTCTTTAAATATTTGTTATTAGAAGTCCAGTACTATATAATATATAATAAAATTTTTAGTTTGTTTACAGACATTTACAGACACACATACACACACACTTATACAGAAGCATGGGGTGAGGGACCTTTTTTTTGGCTCCTCTCTTCCTCCTAGTAGCTTCTAAGACAACATTATGGGACTCCTAGGGAGGGATCCAAGTGGTGATTTGAAAACCACTCACATGTATTAACCTAATATGGGTCATGTCATTCCTTATACTAGTTTGCACTGTGGTTTATTCATAGTTGGGACTAGAGAATAATTTTAATCAACTCAATTCTTCTAGTTATTTATTTAGAATAAGTTTTTTATCTCTCAAAAACAAACCCAATATCTGTCATACAAAAAGATATAATGATGAAATAAGAGGTTAGATTTTTTATGATGAAATAAAACCTTAATTATGTGACCACTGTAAATCCAGGTTTAAAAAATTAAAGCACTGGCTCTGTATATCCCCACTGCCTGGTTTCTTACCGTTTCTGGGCGACTGAACTGTAGCTTCTCTCGAACTTCGTAAGACAAAGACACATCTCTGAGGGTTAAATAATCTAGGTCTTTTGGCAGCTGGAGTGCTTCATCTTGCTGAACTTCCTTTATTTGTTGTTGTTGATGGAACAACACTGATTCATAAGTGGCTGGTGAACAGAATTAATTACATTAGGATATTCAGACTAAATTAACAACTTGTGTGTTTTTATAGCTTTTTACAATTTATAAAAAGCTTTTGTGTATGTTATGTCATTCAACACTTTTCCTAATACCAGGAGATAAATGGCATAAATGCTCCCTTTTGTAGATGAGGAAACTGTGACTAAATAAGAGGAAGTATCTTGCATAGCAACTACAGCATTATGTTTGGTAGTTTACCACATGTCCTTTTTACTTCAAAAATCTGGAAAATTGGGGCACCTGGATGGCTCAGTTAGCTAAGCATCTGCCTTTGGCTCAGTTCATGATCCCTGGGTCATGGAATCAAGCTCTGGGTTGGACTCCCTACTCAGTGGGGAGCCTGCTTCTTCCTTTCCCACTCCCCCTGTTTGTGCTCTTTCCCTCTCCTTCTCTGTATTTATAAAAAATAAAATATAGATATAAAATAAAAAAATATATATATATATAAAATTAAAAAAAATAAAATATAGAATTTCAGGGCACCTGGCTGGCTCAGTCAGCCTGTGACTCTTGATCTCAGGGTTGTGAGTTTGAGCCCCACACTGGGTGTAGAGATTACTTAAATAAACTTAAAAAAAAAAATGAAAGGAAATATAGGGGCACCTGGGTGGCTCAGTGGGTTAAAGCCTCTGCCTTTGGCTCAGGTCATGATCTCAGGGTCCTGGGATCCAGCCCTGCATCGGGCTCTCTTCTTGGCGGGAAGCCTGCTTCCCCCTCTCTCTCTGCCTACGTGTGATCTCTGTCTGTATAATCCCCACTGCCTGGTTTCTTACCGTTTCTGGATAATTTATTTATTCAAATAAATAAATTTTAAAAATCTTTAAAAAAATGTAAAACATTTTTAAATAAATGAAATATAGAATTTAATCACCTGTTTCCAGATGATAACAGCTTGAATGTTCAATAAGTAATTTTTACTCAATAGAGCAATCATGATGTTGAAATAAAAGGTCAACATTCATTCTTTTTTTTTTTTTTTTTTTAAGATTTTATTTATTTATTTGTCAGCGAGAGAGAGAGCACAACCAGGGGGGAACAACAGACAGAGGGAGAAGCAGGCTCCCCACTGAGCAAGGAGCCTGATTAGGGATTTGATCCCAGAACCCTGGGATTATGATCTGAGCCAAAGGTAGACACTTAACCGACTGAGCCACCCAGGCATCCCTGTCAACATTATTTCTTATACATTAGTGTAAGTATAGTGTCTGGTCATTTGGAATATGATTAGAGAGTTTTGGTGAGTTTCTCTTTGTTTCTAGACTTCTGTTAATTTGCATGGTGGGATGATAGGTAGCAACTGGGTCATCCTGTATGTACAGCCAAAGCTTAGCAAAGTGACAGATCTCTGGAACTGAAAGAAAATGCCATTGCTAGAAGGAATGCAGAATTCTTACCACCTTGGCTGGTTGCCACAGAATTTAAAGCCCTTTCCTATTTGAACAGTACATCATTACCCAACTTTTCCTACCCTTCTCCCCAGCTCTTTCTGTTCCCTGCCTTTTTTCGTCACATAATTTGCCACCCCAGGAAAAAAACACCTACCAAAATGCAAAGGCTCATATTATTCTCAGTATTTTTATGTCTGATATTTTTCACAATGAAAAACTTAAAAAAAAATAGAACAGAACTACAAAGTCATCTGTGTAGCTTTGATGGTCAGTACACTGACCGAGAGAATGAGAACACGATATATGTTACAAAGTACAGGGGCAGACTCTGATTTGCCTGACACAAAATAAGTATTTTAATGGTAACTCTACCATTAAAATTCTAGTATATTGTTAAATATAACATTATAATTTTGTTATTGTTAAATACCATTATAATTCCAGTATATTGTTAAAGCCAAAGACAGTATAATTTTTCTCACTGGTAGAACACTGGATGGGGAAAATATAAAAGGAAGTTTAAGGGAAAAAAAAGTTATGTGTTTTGTATTTTTTTGGTTTTGGGGGTTATTTTTGGTAAACCTTATAGCATTTCCCAAACTTGAAATGTGCTCACAAATTACCTAGGGATCTTATTAAAATGCAGATGCTTACTCAGTAGGTTTGAGGTAGACTATGAGAATTTGTATTCCTAACAAGCTCCCATGTATTGCAATGCTGGGATCCCCACTCTGAATAGCACAGAGCCCAAGACTATGCTGTTTCTATGATAATAATGGCTCTTCTTAACATAGAACTCTTTCTTGAATCTGCTGTCCATTCATAATTTACACAAATGGAAAAGAGAATAAATAGGCATGTTAAGTAAAAAATTATTTTCTACCTTCTATTTTCAGCCTTTCAGCTAGCTCTCTACATTTAATGTACTTCTTCAAGGGCTCTGGAACAGCCTTGGCTAACAACTTCATGTCAACTTCTTCATACTTCAGAACATCTAGAGCTCTGCAAATACACAAAAGTTTCATTAGCATAGGGGTCCAAAAAAAAAAAACACCACAAAAAACCCAAAACAAAACATAGCGGTCTGTATCATATAAGCCAGATTAAGAACAAGAATCCTTGGAAATAATGCCAAATCTTAGAATTAACACAAATATCAAAAGATATACTCCTAATTCTTTTCAAGCACAGTGAGCAAATGCAGTAGATCTGCAACACAGGAGAACCTCAATAAGACTAGTTTGTAATTCTCCCCAACTCCTTTCCTTTATCATGAGAAGTAAGTTGTTGGTAAAGGTTGCGTTACTATAATCCTTTTGTCCTCCCTTTCTTGTAAGGACAAAATATCCTCTGATAACAAGGGTTTGAATTCCCTAAGAATTTACATCTAAGTCATGTTGAACCCCATGTCCTATGAAGGGGTCATCCTCTTGCATGCTCGAAACCAGCTGAAGATCTCTTTCTTGCCTTTGCAGAACTTCCCAAGTAAGAATGAGAGGCCCCTCCCTAAATGTTTTAAGTATCTGTAAAACAAACTGATGAAAATTTTTACGGACTGGAAACTTCAGGCAGCTAATTCTGAGTTCAACTTCCACTACTCTGGTTAGACTAAGGCCTCCTGAGTCAAAGCAAGAGGAGAGGAGAACAATCAATACATGCAGCTAATAGAGACAACTGCTAAAATTCCCAGGCAACTTACATGGCTCACCAACAGAACATGCCTCAGTATAAATGCTGTCAGGTAGATCAGGTGGGATTTGCAAATAACTTGACTCACTGACATTTGTTAAGATCTAGAAGTTCTGGTGCTCCTTTGGCCAATTTAATCCCTTTCATACTGAATTCAGGTAATAAAATCTTTTTTTTTTTTTAAGATTTTATTTATTCATTTGATAGAGATCACAAGTAGGCAGAGAGGCAGGCAGAGAGGGAGGAAGGGAAGCAGGCTCCCTGCTGAGCAGAGGCGGGTCTCCATCCTAGGACCCTGAGATCATGACCTGAGCTGAAGGGAGGGGCTTTAACCCACTGATCCACCCAGGTAATAAAATCTTAAAAAGAAATAAACTACAGAACATACTGGAACACAACTAATGACTAACCAAAAAAGCATTCTCTGGGAATCTAGCAGGATGGTGATGACCTCAAAGAAAAGCCCTTGACCATACAACTTAAAAAAGAAATATTTTTTAAAAATCTTATTTATTTGGGGAAGAGAGACAGCAGAGTGGGGGTGGGCAGCGGGAGAAACAGACTCCCCACTGAACAAGGAGCCCAGTGTGGGGCTCAATCCCAGGATCCTGGGATCCTGACCTGAGCTGAAGGCAGATGCTTAATGACTGAGCCACCCAGGTGCCCCCAACTTAAAAATTTAAAAAAAATAATGTATTTTCAAACCTTGGATCTGTTCTCAGGTCCAAACTTCAAGACCTGCTTCGAATCAAGCCTCAGTCTCAGAGTTCAGAGTTCTGGCACAGAGAGGACAAGTTAGCACACCTCAACAGATCACAAGAGAAAATCTAACACATCAGTGTATTTCCCTATAATCCTGACAGAAAATGTGTATGCAGTTACTAATGTATTTTTTCTATTAAAATGCCTGTTCAAAGTTTGGTTCAACATGTGAGTACTTGGCACAGAGCCTGGCATGTACATAGTAAATGTAATAAATTAGTTTGGTAAAAGCTGCTAGCCGTTTCATTCATATTTTTATTCACTGATTAGCATTTTAGATTGTGTTAAAAACAATCACATGCCCTGCTGGCAATGTTACCTCAATACACATTAGTCACATTTAATGCAAATTCTAGTTATATAAATTTGAAGTAGTACAACATTTGTCAAAACAAACATGATGTTACATGTTCTTTGCACAGAGTCCAAAATAATGTGAGCCTTCCTAAATTTAAACAAATGCCAGAAATACTGAGTGGATTACAAACTATATACTACTGTCATCTTCCAGTGCTATTTAGCTGGTAAATATATCCACTGTCTTCACTTGTCAATCTGGGTGTCACTCCTATGAATAAAATTTCTTGGTTTGGCAGACTACAATGCAGGTTCTTAAACATTTACTGTTACTATAATTAAAAAGTGCTTAAAATCCTCTAACAGTAGAGTCAGTGCTTTGGGAAATTCCTGTGAAAATGAAAACTTGGGAATAGAAGTCACAAATGATAAGACACCATGATGAGATAAAGGCAAACAAGTATTTATTATGCCAGGCTGTTAGTCAAGGAGAGAGCACTGGAAGATTAGAGATAATAAAAAGCAGCATTAGGGCGCCTGGGTGGCTCAGTGGGTTAAAGCCTCTGCCTTTGGCTCAGGTCATGATCTCAGGGTCCTGGGATAGAGTCCAACATGGGGCTCTCTGCTCAGCAGGGAGCCTGCTTCCTCCTTTCTCTCTGCCTGCCTCTCTGCCTGCTTATGATCTTTCTCTGTGTGTCAAATAAATAAATAAAATCTTTAAAAAAATAAAAATCAGCATTAAAACAGGTACACCTTTAAGTCCATAAAATCCCTCACAAGGAAAGTGGTGTTTAAAAAAAAAAAAGGAAAAATAGAAAAGAAAAATATAATGGAGACATAGCTCTAAGATTAACATATTAGCTTCTAAGCTACAGTATTTTTAGATTTATGTTTTCTGGGCACCTCCCCACCCAAATTAGGTTACAGTTTTTTTTTTTTTTTTAAAGATTTTATTTATTTATTTGACAGAGATCACAAGTAGGCAGAGAGGCAGGCAGAGAGAGAGGAAGGGAAGCAGGCTCCCTGCTGAGCAGAGAGACCGATTCGGGGCTCCATCCCAGGACCCTGGGATCATGACCTGAGCCGAAGGCAGAGCCACCCAGGTGCCCCAGGTTACCGTTTTTTAAACGGGAAGAATGAGTGGTAAAATATGCAGATTTTGAACTATACAATGTCCTCAGGAATGTATCTATGAAGCAAAAGCTCTAAATTAATGTCCTTTAGATTCAGAGTCCATATAACCAGAATGATAAAAGCAAGGACAAAAAACCCCTAATATGTAGCAAGGAAATCTGCCAGTAAGTCCGCAGAATTAAAAATACTCTGTTTAAAAGAGGTTTTTGTGGCTCAGTCAGTAGGATGTTTCACTCTTCCTTTAGGCTCAGGTTATGATCTCAGAGTCGTGAAACTGAGGCCTGAGTTGGGCTCCATGCTCAGTGCAGAGTCTGCTTGAGATTTTCTCCCCTTACCCCTCCCCACCCTCACATGTGCATACTCTCTCTTTCTAAAATAAATAAGTTTGGGACGCCTGGGTGGCTCAGTTGGTTAAGCGGCTGCCTTCGGCTCAGGTCATGATCCCAGCGTCCTGGATTCGAGTCCCGCATCGGGCTCCTTGCTCAGCAGGGAGCCTGCTTCTCCCTCTGCCTCTGCTTGCCACTCTGTCTGCCTGTGCTTGTTCACTCTCCCTCCCTCTCTCTCTGACAAATAAATAAATAAAATCTTAAAAAAAAAATTTAAAATAAATAAGTTAAAAAAAAAAAGAGGTTTGCAATTACTCCATACTTATAAAAGAAGGCTGATTAACAGTATTTCTTGGTTTGCACCCTCTAAATCGTAGGAAAGCCAGAAGACCTCAATGGGAGCCTCAGAAACATTATATAAAAAAAATAATAATAATTTAGAATCATATATATCTTTAATACTGAATGAAGAGATGACTTACATCTAAAGAATTCTGAAAAGAAGCCAAAAGTAAGCTAAATTCATTTAAAATGGGAAATCCAGGGCACTGGGTGGCTCAGTGGGTTAAGCCTCTGCCTTAGGCTCAGGTCATGATCTCAGGGTCCTGGGATCAAGCCCTGCATCGGGCTCTCTGCTCAGTGGGGAGCCTGCTTCCCCCCGCCCCGCTTGCCTCTATGCCTACTTGTGATTTTTCTCTTTCTGTTAAATAAATAAATAAATCTTAAAAAAAATAAAATGGGGAATCCAAAAAATAAAAAAATACAGAATAAAAAGGGAACTCACAAGCAATCTCACTTTTCTGTAAAAAGTGAGAAAAGTCTACATTAAAAGTGCATACCTGAGAGGCAGACTTTTACCAATACTTATAGAAGCCTCTGGAATTAATTTTTTCCATTTAGAACTTGAAAACTCAATGGATTTTAGCACAGAAATGCCTTCTTCCAAAGAAGACTTCATCCTAGAAGCTCTTTCATATCGTTGTTGGGACACACAGCCAACCTCCTTATACCCTAGAAGACGAGGGGAAAGAATATAATAAGAGGTTTTAAGGAAAAGTAAACCTGGTCGTAGGACCCAGTGAAGAGTTACCTCGGAACGTGAGCCTGCTGTCAGCATTATCAGGGCGCAGTGACAGACGGAATTCTGCTCGGCTTGTAAACATACGGTAGGGTTCATTGGTACCCAGTGTGGTGAGGTCATCAATCAAGACCCCTATGTAGCCTTCTGTTCGGCTGATGACAAACGGAGGCTTGCGTTTGACCCGAAGACTTGCATTGATTCCAGCTATCACACCCTACGAGAGGACTGAAATGTTTAAAAGGCCATTATGAACTGAACAAAGAGCTACCCTACTCCCTACTCAGAACACTACCTGGAAAAAACAGCATCAGGTAGTAAGAAAGCAGGCACTGCCCAGAAGAGAGAACAGAGAAAATGTGATACGTATTCAAAAACAGAATACAGGTAATGTGCCACTTTAGAATGCTATGTTTTACTGTTTTCAAAAATACTTAACATTCCTGATAAGCTTTAGGGGGGCTAATGTATTTTTTAAAATCCACCCATAGAACTCTTCTAGCCTTTTCCCACTTACAAGTAAAAATAACATAACTTCTCACTTAAAAGGAATACGATAATTTACAATAAAATTATGCTGAAGGAACTAATTTTCTTTTTCAAAAAATTTCAGGGGAGTCTGGCTGGCTCAGTCAGTAGAGCATGCAACTCTTGATCTTGGGGTTATTAAGTGTGAGCCCCCACACTGGGTGTAGAGATAGCCTAAAAATAAAATCTTAAAAAAAATTTCAGGGTGCCTAAGTGGCTCAGTTGGTTAAGCAACTGCCTTTCCCTCAGGTCAGGATCCTGGAGTCCCAGGATCGAGGACTATATCGGGTTCCCTGCTCAGCAGGGAGTCTGCTTCTCCCTCTGACCTTCCCCCTCTCATGCTCTCTCTCATTCTCACTCTCTCAAATAAATAAATTAATTAAATCTTTACCAAAAAAATTTCAAAATAGGGATGCCTGGGATCAAGTCCCACACCAGGCTCCTTGCTTGGCAAGGAATCTGCTTCTCCCTCTGCCTGCCTCTCACCCCTGCTTATGTGCTCTCTCTCTGGCAAATAAATAAACAAAACCTTAAAAAAAATTTCAAAATACAGTAAATCTAATCAACTATGATATCAGACCTTGGAACTCATAAAAGATAATTAAAACCACAAGTGTTTAGCACAACGTAAGGAATACAGTCAAAGATACTGTAAGAGGGATGTAACAGCTACATTTGTGGGGAACACAGCATAATGCATAAACTTGTCAAATCACTCAGTTGTATACTTGAAACTAATATAACATTGTGTGTCAACTACATGCAAATAAAAAAATTAAAAACATAACCCACAAGTGTTTTTGTTTGTTTGTTTGTTTTTTAATTTGACAGAGAGAGAGACCATAAGTAGGCAGAGAGGCAGGCAGAGAGAGAGAGGGAAGCAGGCTCCCTGCCAGGCAGAGAGCCCGATACGGGGCTCGATCCAAGGACCCTGGGATCATGACCTGAGCCGAAGGCAGAGGCTTAACCCACTGAGCCACCCAGGTGCCCCCCCAAGTGTTTTTTAAATTCTACTGTATATAGTAGCCATCGCTGTACACCCTGAAACAAAAGTAAGTTCCATTACAATTTATGAGTTGTATCTAAGATCTATATAGTTATCACAACAGAAATTAAAAGGAGAAACACCAGTTAAATAGTCCTTTTCTGTTTATAGTAACATTTGAACAACTGCTTACTTGAGCTGCAGCTTCCTCATAACCAGTAGTACCATTTATCTGGCCAGCGAAGAAGAGCCGTTGCACCAAATGAGTCTCAAGAGAAGGAGTGATCTGACGGGGGTCTAAATAATCATACTGAACACCATAGCCTGACCAAAGAATAAGTGATACAAAATAAGTAAAACTCAAGCTGGATTGATCTCAAAGTAGAGATCCAAAGATTGTCATTAAATGTTCTCGAAAAACAGAGAATATTTTAAATGCATAGATGTTGGGCTTTGTCTTCTGAGGCTCCAGGCATCCATGAGTATAGTGAAGACCTCCTCACTGTCTGCTAAAGCAATGCTGAGCTCATATGGAAGGGCAGCTGTGGTTCTCTTTACCTGGCTGAATCATTTTAGCTTCCTCCAAGCCTTTGATGCATGTGATCATTTTCTCTTGTAATTCAGCCGGTAGTGTCACAGATAACCCTTGGGGGTAGATGAGGTCAGAATCCATTCCTTCAGGTTCCAGCCAAACCTGATGTAGACGGTTTGGAAAACGCAAAACCTTTGATTCAATGGATGGACAGTATCTAGAGCAGGACAATGAAATTTAAAAATTTAATGAAGCAAACAAAAGAGGGTTGACACCATTCCTTAAAGTAATGTTTTGTTCTTACCGGGGTCCTCTTGTAGTCTCCTTAATGTGACTATTAAGGTGAAGGTTCTCAAGGACAATTTCATCCACTCTAGGGTTAGTGTGAGTCAAGTAACATGGTAGCTGATCTTCTGGCTAAAATATAGAAACTATTTATAACAATGTTGGCTTCTTGACTAGTTTGACTTTTACTCAAATAAATTACACACATGATATGCACTTACTTTTAAATCTATGCATAATGCTGAGTACTACTAATTAAGTATTCTTGCCAAAAACAACCCAACAGATGAGCCTAAATTTAAATGAGCCTCTAGATCTACCAGTTTACAGAAAATATAGAAAATGGAAGAAAATATTTAAGGCACCAGAAGGGAGAAATCTAGAATGTGGGAAATTCTAGAGAACAGATGACTCAGTTTCTTCCACATATAAATGTCAAGAAAAGGGGGGGGGGGAGAACTGTTGTTATAAGGCATATTATCCAACTCAATGTGTGGTCCTTATTTCGTCCTTATTTTCTGGGTGTGCTAATGGTATTGTAGCTGGTTTTGTATAAAGTTCTCATCTGTTAAAGACCTATACCAAAGTATTTATAAGTGAAATGATGTGATATTTGGGACTGTAGCTTTAAAACTTCACAAGAATTCAGGATGCCTGGGTGGCTCAGTAGGTTAAGTAACTGCCTTCAGCTCGGGTCATAATCCCAGGAGCCTGGGATCGAGTCCCGCACTGGGCTCCCTGCTCAGTGGGAAGCCTGCTTCTCCTTCTGCCTGCCACTCCCCCTGCTTGTGCACGCTCTCTCTCTCTCTCTGACAAACAATAAAACCTTGAAAAACAAAAAAACAAAAACTTCACAAGAAGAAAGTGTTAAGAAAAGATGAAACAGGAATGCCAGAAAATGGTACTTGTTGAAGCTGGGTGATGCTATTTTTTTCTACCTTCTATAAACTTGAAATTTTATAATAAACTGTTTAAAAATACACATACTAAGGAAGTAGCATCACAATTTACATCTTACCAATGCAAGAATGTAAAAGTGACTTGCTCGCAATAGCAGACTATTTGGAGCCACTTATCAAGATAACACTCACCAGAAACTAGGACCATCAATTATTAGTCCTCTCTTCTAAACACACAATATACTTTTTTTTAAAAAATAACTCCAAAGGCAGGCAAAAAAAGTAGCCTGTACTCTTCAAAAATACCAGTGACATGAAAGACTGAGGAATCGTTCCAGATCCAAGAGAAATGACAATTAAATGCTATACTTTTTCCCAGATTGGAAAGAAAAAGATTGCTAGTAAAGAACAATATTGAGACAATCAGCAAAATCTGACTATGAACTATATTTATATTAGATAACAGCACTGTATCAGTGTTAAACTCCCCAAATTTCATTACTACAATGAAGTAATGTAAGAGCATGTGCTTAGTTGAAATCCATACTCAAGTGTGCAGAAGTAAAGGGTCATGATCTCTACAACTTACAGTCAAATGTTCTGGAAAAAGAAAAGAATAAGGATAAATGTCTATATTACTTTTTTATAGGTTAAATGTATATGTATATCTCTATATATAGAGATAAATATGGTAAAATATTAACAGTGGATAAATTTCATTGGTTTACAAGAATTTGTTTAATGATCTTGCAATGTTTATGTAGGTCTGAAACTGTTTCAAAAAAGTAAATTGGCAAAATCACTAAAGTAATGAAACTTAAGAACTTACAGGGAAACACCGAATTAGCCAAATTAGCTAATCCTTTTAAAGATCCCATTTTTGTACCCTAAGCAATAGGAATGTAAGGTGAGTTGTGAAGGAATGAAGGGAGGAAGGGATGAAGAGAGAAGGAAGGAAGGGAGGAAAAGAGGGATGGAGGGAGGGTTAAGCTACATTCTGCTGTGAATACCCAAAGTCAACTGTAAAGTCAAGTTTTCATAAATTATCTTACCTTAATCCACACTGTCTCATTGATAAAACTGAATGGTATGGATGGATTATCTGGTGTCTGCTTGTTTAGAATGCTGAAATTAATGGACTCTTTGGCAATTCGGGGCGGAGTCCCTGTCTTCAATCTTCCCACCACAAACCCCAACTTCTCCAGAGTCTGAGCCAGCCCTATGGAAGGCTGATCCCCTAAACGCCCTGCCGGATGCGTCTCCAATCCAATTACAATCACGCCTCTCAGGAACGTGCCGGTAGTCAGAACCACACTCTCTGCATGTACTGTGCTTCCATCCGCTAAAGGATAAGAAAGAGTAAAAACTGTAACCTGTTACCATTGATCTAATTGAAATTTGACTATTTTACATGAGAACTACAGAGAAAATTTGTCTTTAGAAACTTGAAAAAGAATTTTAAATGAGTCAGAAGGCTATATGTTATTAATACCAAGAATCCAAGACAGCTGGGAGAGAGAACATAATAACATATAAAAACTAGTTCACATCCTCCTAAAATCCTATCAATACTGAAAAGTTAGTCTCAGTTAATTTTTAAAATTAATTTTAGATTCCTGGTTAAATAGGACAGACTACCTCACATGATTTTTTCTCCCTCCTAAAACGCCAAGAAAATGAAATAAAGGGGCAGAAAAAAAGTATAAACCGACAAGGACAAGTAATGGGAAAGAACTTGTCAAAAGATGAGAACTTTCAAAATATTTTCATAAGACAGAGGAGATGGAAGAGCAGTAACTGATCCAGCAGAGGTGAGAAGGATATAACTCAAGAATCTGAGGAGAACGTACCAATGAGAATTAAATAATTTGCTCTGCAAAGCTTGCAAACTAGAGAACTGAGACTGAGAACTGAGGAATGTAGGAACAAAGGTGGAGGCTGAAAATGAGAGAAATAGTTAAATCTATATATAAAGGTTTTGTGTTCCTATCTTATAGGAAATGTTAGGCTTATTCTTTGGGTAATGGGGAGTTACTGTTTAGTGGGTACAGAGTTTCAGTTTAGGATGATCAAGTAGTTCTGGAAATGGGTGGTACTAACAGTTGCACAACATTGTGAATGTACTTAATGGCACTGAATTGTACACTTAAAAAAGGGCAAAAATGGCAAATTTCTAGGGGTGCCTGGGTGGCTCAGTGGGTTAAACCTCTGCCTTTGGTTCAGGTCATGATCTCAGGGTCCTGGGATTGAACCCCTCATCGGGCTCTCTGCTCAGCAGGGAGCCTGCTTCTCCCTCTCTCTCTGCCTGTCTCTCTGCCTACTTGTTATCTGCCTGTCAAATAAATAAATAAAATTAAAGATAAAATAAAATGAAATTCCAGGACACCAAAGACAAATTCAAGATCCCAGCTTTTAGAAAGCAAAAAACCTTTCATATAAAAAAAAAATGTAAATATGCATTGAGCTTTTTTTTACTGTCGGTTTTTGTTTGTTTTTTAGTAGGCTGCACACCCAGTATGGAGCCCACTGTGGGGCTTGAACTTACAACCCTGAGATCAAGGCCTGAGCTGAGATCAAGAGTCAGACACTTAACCAACTGAGCCACCCAGATACCCCAAGCTTTTTTTTCTTTTTTAAAGATTTTATTATTACTTTTTCTTCTAGCCCATACTGATTTAAAAAAAATTTTAATGTAAATTTTAGTTAGTTAACATACAGGTGCAAGATTGGTTTCAGGAGTAGAATTCAGTGATTCATCACTTGCATACAATACCCAGTGCTCATCACAAGTGTCCTCTTTAATACCCATCACCCGTCTAGCCTATCCCCCACCCACCTCCCTCTATCTAACCCTCAGTCTGTACTCTATGGTTGAGTCTCTTGTGGTTTGTTTCCTTCTCTCCTTCCCCCCACCACATACATTCATCTGTTTTGTTTAAAGATTTTATTTTATCTTATTTATTTTAAAAAATTTTTTGTTTAAAGACTTTATTTATTTGACAGAGAGAGTGAAAGACCACAAGCAGAGGGAGCAGCAGAGGGTGAGGGAGAAGCAGGCTTCCCACCGAGCAGGAAACCTGATGCACGGCTCGATCCCAGGACCCCGGAATCGTGACCCAAGCTGAAGGCAGACTTAAGCTTAACCATCTGAACCACCCAGGCACACCCTAAAGATTTTATTTTTAAGCAATCTCTATACCCAATACAGGGCTCAAACTCAAAACCCCAAGATCAAGAACCGCATGCTCCAACTGAGCCAACCAAGTGTACCTATATGCACTGAGCTTTTTTTTTTTTTTTAAAGATATTATTTATTCATTTGACAGACAGAGATCACAAGTAGGCAGAGAGGCAGAGAGAGAGAGGAGGAAGCAGGCTGTCCGCAGAGCAGAGAGCCCAATGCGGGGCTCAATCCCACGACCCTGGGATCATGACCTAAGCCGAAGGCAGTGGCTTTAACCCACTGAGCCACCCAGGCGCCCCTGCACTGAGCTTTTTAATAGCAAAACTGGAAGCTAAAAGATAATGGAACAAGACTGTTAAAATTCTAAGAAAAAAATTTAACTAAAACTCTATTTTCAGACAAATTAAGAGTCAAGTCTAAAGGGAGACATTTTCAGATCTGCTTAAACACAAAAAAACCTACCTTCCTTGCTCTTCTGAGGAAACTACTGGAAGATGTGCTCCAGCAAAAGGAGGAAATAAGAAAGAAACAAACTGAAGTCTCAAGAAACATGGGATGATGTAACACAGCAAGGTAGTAAAAGGAAAAGCTCAAAATAGCATTTGTACAGAAGGCTTAGAGAGCAATTGTCCTGAGTATAGCATGGATCAGGGGACTGAGGAAGTTGATGTCTCTGGGTGGGAAGTATCAAAGAAAAAAAAAAAAAACAGAATTGTCAGAATACTTGACCATTGACAAAATTACAGGTTTTTTTCCTAATGAAAAAGCTGAACAAGTCCATAAGCAAATAAAAAATAAAGCAGGGGCACCTGGGTGGCTCAGTGGGTTAAAGCCTCTGCTTTCAGCTCAGGTCATGATCCCGAGGTCCTGGGATCGAGCCCAGCATTGGGCTCTCTGCTCAGCAGGGAGCCTGCTTCCCTCTCTCTCTCTCTGTGCCTGCCTCTCTGCCTACTTGTGATTTCTGTCACATAACTAAATAAATAATCTTTTTTTTAAAGATTTTTTATTTTTTATTTATTTGACAGAGATCACAAGTAGGCAGAGAGGCAGGCACAGAGAGAGGAAGGGAAGCAGGCTCCCTGCGATGTAGAGAGCCCGATGCGGGGCTCGATCCCACGAGCCTGGGATCATGACCTGAGCCGAAGGCAAAGGCTTTAACCCACTGAGCCACCCAGGCGCCCCCTAAATAAAGAATCTTTAAAAAAAAAATAAAGCAGGGACACCTGGGTGGCTCAGTTGGTTAAGCAGCTGCCTTTGGCTCAGGTCACGATCCCGGCGTCCCGGGATCGAGTCCCACATTGGGCTCCTTGCTCAGCAATGAGCCTGCTTCTCCCTCTGCCTGCCTCTCTGTCTGCCTGTGCTCACTCCTGTGCTCTCTCTCTCTATCTGACAAATAAATAAAAAAATAAATAAATAAAACCACCTTTAAAAAAAAAATAAAGCAAATATTAACCCAAGGCAAAGCAAAGAGGTATATGAAAAGAAAAACATAACACACTATGTGGATCTGCAGTGAACAACTTTTTTTTTTTTTAAGATTTTATTTATTTATTTGACAGAGAGAGACACATCGAGAGAGGGAACACAAGTAGGGGCAGAGAGAGAGGAAGAAGCAGGCTCCCCAACAAGCAGGGAGCCTAATGTGGGGCTCGATCCCAGGACCCTGGGATCGTGACCCGAGCTGAGGGCAAATGCTTAAGGACTGAGTCACCCAGGTGCCCCATGCAGTGAACAATATTTAATTATAATACATGACAATATAATTATAATAATATAAATACTATCAGTCAAAATTTATAGCATAAGCACATTAGAACAGAGAGAAAGAAAGGGATTAAAGAGAGCTACTATAAAAAATTAATAGATAATGTCTAATACTGATAATTTAGGCAGTATAAGCATACTATTTAGAAATATGTAAGTACATATCAGAAGTGAAGTGGTTAAGTCTGTAAAGGGAGATAACAGAGATAACTGATTTTCATAATAACTTTTAACTTCTATTTGACTTTTGTAAAAATTATGTGCATGTATTATTTTGATTAAAACATTAACTCATGGGGCACTTGGGTGGCTCAGTTGGTTAAGTGTCTGACTCTTGATGCCAGCTCAGGTCATGATCCCAGGGTTGTGAGATCAAGCCCCACGTCAGGCTCTGCACTGGGTGTTCATGGAGTCAGCTTAAGATTCTTTTTCGTCGGGGCACCTGGGTGGCTCAGTGGGTTAAAGCCTCTGCCTTCGGCTCAGGTCATGATCTCAGGGTCCTGGGATCGAGCCCCACATCCGGCTCCCTGCTCGGCAGGGAGCCTGCTTCCCCTTCTCTCTCTGCCTGCCTCTCTGCCTGCTTGTGATCTTTGTCTGTCAAATAAATAAATAAAATCTATTAAAAAAAAGATTCTTTCTCGTCATCTCCCTATGCCCCTCCCCCTCTCTAAAAAAATCCATCCATAACTCCTTTAAATAAAAAAATATAGACAACATTGTATAATATAAACTATATTGCATAATAAAATATAACATATATAAATTTTAAAAAAATCAGGACTAGGAAAAGTAAAAATTACAAAAGAAGGACCAGGAGGAAAAGCACTTTTTTTAAAAAAGATTTTATTTATTTGATAGAGACACAGTGAGAGAGGGAACACAAGCAGGGGTAGTGGGAGAGAGAGAAGCAGGCCTCCCGCTGAGCCAAATGCAGATGCTTAATGACTAAGCCACCCAGGCGCCCTGGAAAAGCACATTTTATGTAGGTTATGTAGGTTATAAAGTACTACACGAAGGGGGTGCCTGGGTGGCTCAGTGAGTTAAGCCTTTGCCTTCGGATCAGGTCATGATCTCAGGATCCTGGGATTGAGCCCCGCATTGGGCTCTCTGCTCGGTGGGGAGCCCGCTTCCCCCACTCTCTCTCTACCTGCCTCTCTGCCTACTTGTGATCAGTCAAATAAATAAATAAAATCTTAAAAAAAAAATAAAATAAAGTACTACACTAAGATGGTATAAATGAGCCCAGAATTTGACTGAGCTTCATGAATATCAATATGAAAGGAGGAAAATAATTTTTAGACATGAACAGACATTTCTGCAAAGAAGACATCCAAATGGCCAACAGACACATGAAAAAGTGTTCCACATCACTCAGCATCACGGAAATACAAATCAAAACCACAATGAGTTACCATATCGTACCAGTCAGAATGGCAAAAATCAACAAGTCAGGAAATGATGTTGGCAAGGATGTGGAGAAAGGGGAACCCTCCTTCACTGTTGGTGGGAATGCAAGCTGGTGCAGTCACTCCAGAAAACAGTATGGAAGGTCCTCAAAAAGTTGAAAATAGAGCCACCCTATGACCCAACAATTACACTACTGGGTACTTACCCTAAAGATACATATGTAGTGATCCGAAGGGGCATGTGCACCCCAGTGTTTATAGCAGCAATGTCCACAATAGCCAAACTATGGAAAGAATCTAGATGTCTATCAGAGAAATGGATAAAGAAGATGTGGTGTATTTATACACAATGGAATATTAGGCAGCCATCAAAAAAAAAAAGAAATCTTACCATCTGCAACAACATGGATAGAACTAGAGAGTATTATGCTAAGCAAAATAAGTCAATCAGAGAAAGACGATTATTATATGATCTCGCTGATACGTAGAATTTGAGAAATAAGGCAGAGGATCATGGGGGAAGAGAGGAAAAAATGAAATAAGATGAAACCAGAGAGGAAGACAAACCACAAGAATCTCTCAATATCAGGAAACAAACTGAGGGTTGCTGGAGGAGAGGAGGGTGGGAGGGTTGGGGTGGTGGGGTGGTAGACATTGGGGAGGGTATGTGCTATGGTGAGTGCTGTGAACTGTGTAAGACTGATGAATCACAGACCTGTACCCCTGAAACAAATAATACATTATACGTTAAGAAAAAAAGAAAATAATTGTTTATGCAGTCTTCCTTTTCCATGAGGAGAAAACACAACAATTTCCTAGAATAAGCAAAACGTCTCCACGTTCTGCTCTTAAATTAATTTTTCACACAGAGTCTGATAGTGTTAGTATCATCTATAACCAGCACACACCTAAAACCACGCCACTGACACGGCATTTCCCAGTGTGCTTAGGCTCTGGTTCTGTAAGAATAAGGTCTTCTACAGCTCCCTCCTGAACAGTAAGCAGTGGTGTATTTAGGATTTCTTTCTGTCAAAAGAGAACACAGGTTGAAACCTAACAGTTAAATAATCACTATAGTCCCCCCTTTTTTCCCTGTCCCATCCTTACCTGCATGTTCTGCTTATAGAGTTTCCTATCAATTTGAGCTCTCAGACCCCAAACAGCTGGTCCCTTACGCCGGTTTAATACTTTGTAATGTATACCAGATTGGTCACAGATTCGAGAACACAGGCCATCCAAGGCATCAACTTCCCTCATTAAATGCCCCTTGCCAATGCCACCAAAGGAAGGATTACAGGACATCTGACCTAAAGAGAACAGACATAAAATAAATAGATGAGCACCCTGTACGAAGTGAGTGTTTTTATTTTATTTTTTAAAAAAGATTTTTTTTTTTATTTGACAGAGATCACAAGTAGGCAGAGAGGCAGGCAGAGAGAGGGGGGGGGAAGCAGGCTCCCCGCTGAGCAGAGAGCCCGATGTGGGGCTTGATCCTAGGACTCTGAGATCATGACCTGAGCCGAAGGCAGAGGCTTTAACCCACTGAGCCACCCAGGCGCCCCTCTACTGTTCACTCTTAAGCAAAATGCAGGAGGGGGGAAAAAAAACACAGGCTTGCATGATTTACAAAATGATGTTTTAGCTAGCACCTATTATGGTGCTAGAAAGAGGTGTTGCTTTAAATTATAGCCGTCCACCCATTGCCTATTAAGTGTGAAAAAAAGCACTGCCAGTTCCTGATCACAAAATTAGGAAACAAACACCAAGTAGAGATATAGAATACAATAAAAAGTAGCACCGTTCTTCAAAAAGGCTTCATAAAATCTCCATAAAAACACAACAGTTGTAGGCGCCTGGGTGACTCAGTCCTTGGGCGTCTGCCTTGGCTGGGGTCATGATCCCAGGATTCTGGGATCGAGCCCTATATCCGGCTCCCTGCTGGGCGGGAAGCCAGCTTTCCACTCCCCCTGCTGTGTTCCCTCTCTCGCTGTCTCTCTCTGTGTCAAATAAATAAATAAAAATAAAATCTAAACAACAGAACCCAGAATAATCGTTTAACGAATCATTCCTAGTGTTAATTCACTCTATTTCCAAAGCAACAGCTAGTAAAGGGTAAACGACAAAAATGAAGTAAAAAGCTATCAACTTGCATTCTTAGTTTCCCTCTTTCCCAAACTAATTACTTCTGTCAGCAGCAGCACAATACATGGTCCACGGAACAGCCTAATCCAGGGTTCTGGGTCAGGCCTACCTGATCTGTGAAACTCACATTAGGATAAAACCACAGACATTAGCCTTGGGAAAGAGGAGAGGCTCCCCGCATCTGCAACCGGGAAAGCGGTGAAGGGGCTTACTGGCAGCTTGCGACCTACGCCAAGCTCCACGCTACCCGAGCTTCTTACCGATCGTGTCCACGCGATGGGTGAGTAGCAGAGTCCGGGAGCCGCACCGAGCAGCAGCGGCGGCTGCTTCGGTCCCGGCATGTCCTCCGCCAATGACTACCACGTCAAAGTTCGTACCCAGGGGCGCTGTGCTGTCACCGATGAAACGGGCCAACGGAAGGTGCTTTTTGGTGAAGGAAGCCGCGACACAGAGACCACAACCGCGCAGAGAAAACATAGCTGGAGAAAGTTAGAGCCTGACCCTGAATCTGACGCAGGCTAGCCGCAAATTTCAGGGGAGGAGGGAAAGGGTTCAGGGCGCAGCCATCTTTGCGCTGATGTCACAGCGTAGCAGTCTACGTCCGGCGTCAGCGCTGATTGGGGCTTGGCGCGATTTTACTAGAGAAGTGGGGCGCGGTAACGGTGCAGGTGGCACCGCTGGTGTAAACCTCGTTTCGTGGTTGGTGGAGGCTTTTGATTACATATGGCTGTGAATTGGTGGCGCCTACTTGGTCATTTTCTGTCCTCTTCGGCGATTGGCATCCCTAATCGCCAGTTGGTCACCTACAGACAATGATTTCGATCACTTTGCCTTAAAAGATTCTTTGAATTTTCTGGTAAACTATCACGGGGATTACTGTTTGTTTATAAAGACTAGCCATAGGAGGAGATTGGAAAGCAGTTAAAGTAAATTTGGAAAGCAGTTAAAACAAAATAAATTGTTAAATGAAAGATTGATGATGGCTAATTAGGGGAATGGAATGGTTGAAGATTAAACGTCCAGCCTTTGGAAATTGACATTTTTAAAGCCTTTCTTAGGAAACCTTTAACGGGCTAATGAAACAGCCCACGTGGCAGTTTTATTCTTCTGATTATTAAAATATATCAAATAGAAATAGAAAACTGTGAGACTTAAAGAAGCTGCAACTTCCTCAGACTTTCTCATCCCCACCTCTGTAATCCTTGTCAGCATTTTGTTGCTGTAATCCTTGTCAGCATTTTGTTGCTAATGCTTCCTAATTTTTGTTTTTGTTTTTAGGATTTTTATTTGTCAGAGAGAGGGAGAACACAAGCAGGGGAGCCGCAGGCAGAGGGAGAGTGACAGAGGGAAAAGCAGGCTCCCAATTAAGTAAGGAGCCCAATGAGGGACTTAACCCTGGGACCCTGGAATCATGACCTGAGCCGTAGGCAGATGCTTAACCCACAGAGCCACCCAGGTATCTTGCCTCCCAATATTTTTTTTTAAAGATTTTATTTATTTATTTGTTAGGGAGAGAGAGAAACTGAGAGAGAGAGCAAGCACAGGCAGACAGAGTGGCAGGCAGAGGCGGAGGGAGAAGCAGGCTCCCCGACGAGCAAGGAGCCTGATGTGGGACTCGATCCCAGGACGCTGGGATCACGACCTGAGCCGAAGGCAGCCGCTTAACCAACTGCGCCACCCAGACGTCCCGCCTCCTAATATTTTTTATAGAAATACTCATGCTGCTATTATTTTGCAATTATAACACTGTGATTATATTATTTTTCAGTTTGCTTTTTTTTTTTTTTTAAGATTTGCTTATTTGAGATAGAGAAAGAGATGTTGTTGGGGGGGGGGGGGGGTGCTGGGGGAGAGGCAGAAAATCCTCAGGCAGACTTTCTGCTGAGTATGGAACTGGACCTAGGAGATGGATCTCACAACTCTGAGATAATGACCTGAGCCTAAACCAAGAGTTCCGTGTGCAACTATCTGAACCACTCAGGCCTCCAAGTTTGCTTATTTTTTTTAACAATGTATTTTTTGACTCTATGCCATGTATATATCAATCTGTCACATTTTAACCATAATTTATTCAATCAAATCCCAATTACTGGGCATTTAGATTGTTTCTAATTTTTTGATATTATCATCATCCTTGTACATATATCTCTTTTTAAATTGATGGGACTCTTTCTATAAATGAAGATACTAGGCAAAAGAATTCCTCAATGTTTATACTTTTGGTAATGGCTAAATTAGCCTTCTGAAAACTTTGTGTCAGGTTGCATTAACAGTGTAAGGCTATTTCATTATACTGTAGCCAGGACTGGAGTTTTAATTAAGTTTTAACTATAAATGTGAAGAAGATGGACATTTTATATGTGAATGCTTTTTTCCTTTCACAGCCATTTCTTCTTCCTCCTCCTCCTCCTCCTACCGCTCCCCCCTCCTCTTCTTCTTCTTCTTCTTTCTTCTTCTCCTCCTCCTCCTTCTTCTTCTTCTTCTTCAAGATTCTATTCATTGGGGCGCCTGGGTGGCTCAGTGGGTTAAAGCCTCTGCCTTTGGCTCAGGTCATGATCCCAGGGTCTTGGGATCAAACTCCACATTGGGCCCTCTGCTCAGTGGGGAGCCTGCTTCCCTCTGACTCTCTGCCTGCCTCTCTGCCTATTTGTGTTCTCCGTCTGTCAAATAAATAAATAAACTCTTATTTATTATTTTTTTAAAAGATTTTATTTGTTTATTTGACAGAGAGAGATATCAGAAGTAGGCAGAGAGGCAGGCAGAGAGAGAGGGAAGCAGGCTCCCCGCTGAGCAGAGAGCCTGATGCGGGGCTCGATCCCAGGACCCTGAAATCATGACCCGAGCCGAAGGCAGCGGCTTAACCCACTGAGCCACCCAGGCGCCCCTAAATAAATTCTTTAAAAAAATATTCTATTTATTTATTTGATAGAGAGAGAAAGAGAGAGATCACAAGGAGGCAGAGAGGCAGTCAGAGAGAGAGAGAGACAGGGAAGCAGGCTCCCCGTTGAGCAGAGAGCCTGACGGGGGGCTTGATCCCAGGACCCTGAGATCGTGACCTTTGCCGAAGGCAGAGTCTTAATCCACTGAGCCACCCAGGCGCCCCTCACAGCCATTTCTTGATATACTCTTTTTTACCTGTCTTCCAAGACATCAAGCTATTCTGGTTTTCCTCCCGTTTTTTTCTGGCTATTTCTTCTCAGTCATTTTTCTGGTGCCTCCTCCTTAAGCACTGAGCTCAAGCCCAAGGGCATAACAAAACCAATTCCCAAATCCCATCTTTAGGCCTCTGTCTCCTGGGACCACACCCAATACTAACTCTGTAGCAGTCTGGGTCCAGTCAGAAAATGGAATCACATAGTAGGGCACCTGGGTGGCTCAGTCAGTTAAGCGTCTGCCTTAACCTGAAGTTATGATCCCAGAACACAGAATCAAATCCCACATGGTCTCCCCACTCAGCAGGGAGTCTGCTTCTCCCTCTGACCTTTCCCCATCTCATGCTTTCTCTATCTCTCTCAAATAAATAAATAAAATCTTTTAAAAAGAGAACTACATTGTAGCTGTTAATATAGGAATAATTAACTATATTGAGGTATCTGGCTGGCTTAGTTGGTAGAGCGTGCAACTCTTGATCTGGGGTTGAGAGTTCAAGCCCCATACTGGGGGTAGAGGTTACTTAAATATTTCACTCTAATATAAAAGGAATAACTATAATAAAAGAAATAACATATAAAGAAACTACATATGGTACGCTAGGACTGAGGGAGAGTACCCAAGTAAGAATGAGTTCAAAAGGGGTTCAGATCTCAAGTGCAGAAGGCCTTCAGAGAGTATGGGCTACATAACATAGGGGGCTTGCAGAGAGAGCAGCTGCTCTCTGTGCACCTCCTTGGCCATACGCAGGCTGCAGGCAAGGCTTGTAGAAGGATCAGCTTCTTGGTGTGTGACCTTCTGGACCACAGGCCAGGCAGGAATCTTGGTTTCCCTGTCTGGTAAGTGTGGATGGGTTATGGCTGGGTCAAGGTGGCACGGTCTTAGAGGGATCACTTTCCGGGCCTATAGCTGGTGTAGGCCCTACCAGATGTTCTCACACCTACGAGTCTGACCTTCACCCTGCAGTTCCCTTCCACTCTCTCCACTGTGTTGGAAATTGGCAGGGAAGCTCTTCTTCCTACAGTGTCCTCCTATAACCTCTACTGAGAAAGGTTAACATAGAGGGCACTTTAAAAGAGACCTGCTGAAAGGAATTCTTTTTTATCAGACAGCATATACCGAGGGGTGTACTAAGTCCTTGTCTGAGAAGCAATAAGTTGATAACTGACACATTTCAAACTTCACAAGCTCCAGCCACACTTGCTGTTGTTTGAACAACTAGGCACAGTCTACTCTTGGGTCCTACCCTTTTCCTTTTTATCTACTTTTCCCTGAGATTGGTTTGCTTGAGAACAAGCCTGACTACACAATAGTCCTCCTTCCATTTTACAAAAGAAAAATACAGATTTCTCACATCACATTTCAAACTAGGGCTCATTGCCCTGGGGTGTTTAAAAAAAAAAACAAACACCAAAAACAAAACAAAAAACAAAAAAATCCCACCTTTGTATCAAAGAGAATATATCAAAATATTGGTTTTAGGAAAACCTTTTTAAAAGAGTAATCAAGGCATGTTGTCCATTGACAGAGTAATGGCTGTCAAAATGTCCTATATACTTTCAGTAGAAATATCTAGTCTTAAAAAGGAAGGCTGATGGTGCCTGGGTGACTCAGTCATTTGGGCAGCTAACTCTGGATTTTAGCTCAGATCATGATCTCAGGATCTTGGGATTAATCCCTAAAATGGGCTCAGCACTTGTTAAGGAGTTGGCTTGAGGATTCTCTCTCTCTCTCCCATCCCCTGCCCAACTCCACACCCATGTTCTCTCTCTCTCAAACAAGTACGCACATCTTTAAAAAAAAAAAAAAAAAAGGAAGGCTGACATTTGCTACAATATGGATAAACCTTGAGGACATTATCTTAAGAGAAATAAGCCAGTCACAAAAGGACAAATACTCTATGATTCCACTTACATGAGGTACCTAGAGAAGTCAGATTCATAGAGACAGAAAGTAGAAGGTGGTTGCCAAGGGAGAGGGCGGGAATGGGGAGTTATTGTTTAATGGGTAGAGTTTCAGTTTTACAAGATGAAGAGTTGGGGAGATGGATGGTAGTGATGGTTGCATAACAATATTAACGTATTTAATGTCACTGGATTGTACACCTAAAAATGGTTAGGATGGTTTTTTAAAAAGTAATCAAACTCTTCTAAACCCAGGGGTTTTCTAATATGTATTTCTGTAAAGGGATTGGTTTAGAAATATTTGAAAGCCTATGTGGAGAACTCTGGATCGCAAGAGCCAAAACAGCATGAATCATTTAAAATGTAAGTGCCATTTTTGGATGGGCTTTTGAGAACCAATGGATAAAACTCACAAATAAGAACTTCTACACAGGGAAGCCTAGGAGGCTTCTGCCTTTGGCTCAGGTCATGATTCCAGGTTCCTGGGATTGAGTCCCCCCCCCCCACTAGACTCCCTGCTGAGCAGGGAGCCTGCCTCTCCTTCTGCCTGCCCCTCCCCTGCTTGTGAGCTCTCTCTCTCTGATAAATAAGTATATAATTTTTTTAATCTTAAAAAAAGGAACTTCTACACAATTTAAGACTGTATGTGCTTTTACAAAGTCAAATAAAGTGAAATATTTATTCCAGTTGCACTCAGTCCTCATTTCATTTCCATCTAGTAAAAGTTGGACATTTTCTATTTCTCATTAATTAAAAAAGTACCCTTACTTAAACTTACACTTAAAAAGCTTCTCTATCAGGGAGCCTGTGTGGCTCAGTCCGTTAAGCATTTGCCTTAGGCTCAGGTAATGCTCTCAGGGTCCTGGGGTTGAGCCCTGCATGGCGGAGGCTTGCGGGTGGGGGTGGGGGTGAGGGTTAGGGTGTCCCTGCTCAGCAGGGAGTCCGCTTCTCCCTCTGCCCCTCCACCTGCTCCTTCTCTCTCTCTCTCTCACTCAACTAAATAAACAAAATCTTAAAGAAATAAAAAGTTTCTCTGTCGACTTCAATGTGGGAGAAGCTCTCCAGTTCCCCCAAATTCTTTTAGGCTGTATGGCAGCAAATCTGTTAAGCTTTCAAAGCACCTTGAGGGTGTTTTCTGCGGCCCTCTGGATGCGTTCAGTGTGCTTCCCGACCCGGCGACTCGCGAGCACCGGAGGGTGAGAAACTTAGCATCTCTCCCGGCACCGTGGGCGGCCCGCCCCTTGGTGGCCCGGGCGCCGCTCCCCGTGACCTCCCAGCGTTCAGTGTGGGCGCGTGCTCTCAGGCCGCGGTCCCTGCGTTCCCGCCAGATATTTAAGTTTCATTTCCCGCTGCGACTGTGGGCTCCTCCTCCCGTGACCTTTCCCGAGGCCGAGTCTTCCTTCTTTCGGGGAACAGAGAGCGCCAGCCATGGACCCCCGGCGCGGGAAGACCACGCGGACAGCTTCGAAGGCGGGAGCCGCCGCGCGCAAGGCTCAAGGAGCGAAGGGTCCCCGGGCGGAGCCCAGCGAACCTCTGGCCGCCCTTGGGGCAGTCGGGCCCAAAGCACAGAAGTGCGGCCGGGTCGGGGCATCTGGATCCGGGCGGAAGGAGCGTGCCCCGGGCTCCCCCGAGAGACCACCGGTGCGCGCGCGGAATGCCCGTGCCAAAAAGGCGCCTCTGGCCGCTGAGGACGCGGTGGAGGGGCTGGTGGTTCCGGCGGGGAAGCTGGCGCCTCCTGCGGCCCCGGGGCCGCCCCTTCCCAGGACTGGATCTCGCCGCGAGAGGGGCGCGCGCGCCCCTCGGGAGCAGAGAACCCTGCCAGAGCCCACGGAGATCTCCGTCCTCGGCCTCGACCTCGGCCCGCTGGTTCCCGCCCCGAGACTCAGGCAGAAGGGGGCGGCACCTGGCGCCTGGAAGGCCCGAACGGTGCTGGAAAAGTTGAAGCTGAGGCGCCAGGAAATCTCAGTGGCGGCGGAGATTGTGAACCGGGTTGTGGACCACCTGCTGCGGAGATTGCAGAGCTGCGAGTCCGAGTTCCAGGGTGTCTCGCGGCTGTGCACCGGAAGCTACTACGAGCGCGTGAAGGTGAGCTGCCCAGCCCCTCTCCTCCCGCCCACTCCCTCGCCCCTGTCCCCAGCCTGCCCGATAGTCCCAACACCCGCGGGTCGCGCGGTCCCTCCCTTCCCTTCGAAAGTAACGCAGACTCTTGTTCTTTTGTGGCCTGTGACTCAGTTCCAGCCAAAAAGAACGGCTGTTCGTTTGCCCATCTGCACATCCAGCGAACGTACAGCTAACCAGTATTGGTGCCAACTACCGTCCAGACATTACTGTTGGGGAAATTCGAATGTATAGATTCATTCATGCAAGCAGATTGTATGGAGTTTCTGTAACAGCTCTACTTGGTGTGCCCTAGTCAAATTCCGACTTGGATAATTAGGAGTGAGAAAAATTCCACAAAATTGGTGTATCTAGGAGCATTTTTCCTATGCGAAAAACTATAGGAAGGATATCTCCAGCCAATCCCCCAGCCGCTGCGGACTTCCCCTCTCCCCAGTTTTCTTATGCCAATGTCATGGGAACCTCACAGTGAGTGATTAAAAAAATAGGAAGAAGAAGAAGATCTCCTACAGACCCTAAAAAGTGTACCTCCTAAATACACATACAGCGTGATTGTTTCAGGGCATGTATTCCATGGCTCCCTTTGTGTGTGTGTGGCTGAGTTATTCATTCCAGTAGGCGTTGAAGATTTGGGAGCAGGTTTCTGACTAGAGAATCTTTCCTGACCAGTGATGGTTGTTTTGTTTTGTTAAGATTTTATTTGTGTGTGTGAGCGAGAGAGAGAGAGAAAAAGAGCGCGCACAACCAGGGGTGAGTGAGTGGGAGGAGGGAGAAGTAGAATTCCCGCGGAACAGGGAGCTCGCTGGATCCAGAGCTCAGAGATCACGATCTGAGGAGAAGACCGACGGTTAACCATCAGAGCCCCCCTGGCGCCCCTAGTGGCAGTCTCTTTAATTGTGTTCTCACCTAGTCTGTTTTTTCAGGGCCGGGCTGTGCACCTGCAGGAGATCTGTTAAAATCTTGGGTGTAAGCATGAAGGAAATAGAGGCTGATAGCATTTAGGTGCCCGTAATTTATTTTATAGTTATCTATTGGCTTTACTCAATTAACTGCTCTCCTTCAGAAGTAAATTATTGTTAAACTCTAGATTTAGGTTTTTAGAATTACAAACTCCTAAGATAGCAGGCCAAATATTATGCATCTTTGTGTTTCTAAGCCTTAACATATAGCAAGTATTCAAACGAATGAATGGATGTGCTCAAGAAGAAAGGATGGGTGGTTTCTCTCAAGACCTCTGTCTTCTCAGGGTAGCACATTCAGATTTCATTCCCATGATAAGCATTTAACCTGGTAGGTTTCAGTGGAAATTAAATCTTTCATATATATATATATATACATACTTTGGCTTGCCACCTGGATTGTAAACTCCATTGCCACAGAATGTTTTACATAAATTGTAGCCTAAACAGCTGCCCATTTCATTGGTGTGGACCCAGTGATATTTGTTTATTGCCAGAAAGACAGTGTATGTATCAGTCTTTGAATCTTAAAACTCTTTTAGCATTGAAGACTATATAATTCCAACTAAAGTGTTTTGATAGACAAATGAGCAAAATTTTCACTAGATTGTTTGGCTTAAATGTGATTCTTATTACATAAATATCATTCAGTTCAGTCATATGGAAGGAACAATAAGATGTTTAAAGAAGTTTCCAATCAGAACCAGTCTCCTTTTTTTTTTCTTTAATATAAGCTCCACATCCAAAGAGGGGCTTGAACTCAGGACCCTGAGATAAAGAGGAGGCATACTCTACCAACTGAGCCAGGCCAGCTGCCCAAGAACCTGTCTCCTTTTTATTTTTTTTTTTTAATTTGATTTCTAAAAATAATCTCCACACCCAAAATGCGGCTTGAATTACAACCTGAGAATTACAACCTGAGATGAAGAGTCATGTGCTCTTCTGACTGAGCCAGCCAGGTGCCTCTCCTTTTTAAAATCATACACTGATAGAAGAAATTGAATGAAATTTGTTTTCCTAAAACATATGTTGATTTTTAAAACTGATATGTTTTCTTTCTTTCTTCCTTTCTGTTAAGGATTTTGTTTATTTATTTGACAGACAGAGATCACAAGTAGGCAGAGAGGCAGACAGAGAGAGAGGAAGGGAAGCAGGCTCCCTGCTGAGCAGAGAGACCGATTTGGGGCTCCATCCCAGGACCCTGAGATCATGACCTGAGCAGAAGGCAGAGGCTTTAACCCACTGAGCCACCCAGGTGCCCCAAAACTAATACATTTTCATCATAGAGTTGATTCATTGCCTGGCTCAAGCAGTTAATCCTCTGGCAGGCTCCCACAGCTACCCGCCCACCACCACATTTCTCAGCCTTTCCCATAGTCACCCTTTTTCCATGTTGATGTCCCTGGAAAGTTGGGAAAAGCATATAGAGGAGCAATATTATTCCTGTTTATTTTATTCTGTTATGCATCCACTTGGATTTTAAAGCTAGATTCCAAACTCTTTGTAATGATAAAAAATAGACACACCTCTCAGTAATTTATTTACTTGGTTCCATACTGATACATTTTTATTCATATATTTTATTGTAATATTGTCAAATTCCAGGTGAAAATTTGGAAAATTTATATAGAAATTCTCTGGGTAATTGCCACTCCATACTGTTCTCTTTGTCTCTTTGCAATTTACCAATCATATAGTTTGGGCTGAGTGAAAGGTTATATAGAAATCAAGTAATTGTAGTGGTTCTAGCCAGTAGTACATTAACCAGTAAAGAAAAGAAATAAACTACAGCCACATGCAACAATGTGAACGAATCTTGTCATATGTTGAGCAAAAAAGGAGAAGGTAAAGGAATATGTAGAGTCCACGTAAACGAGGCAGGAAAAAGAAGCAAAATATATAAGATCAGAAAAAGAATAATAAAACTTATTTATGCAGATAACTTGATTGAATTTTTGTACAAACTCTTAGAAATACAGTTGGCCTTTGAACAATACAGGGATTAGGGGCACCAACCCTTCCCTATCCATGCAGTCAAAAATCTGCATATAACTTTATAAAAGTTTTGTTATTTAAAAAAATTTTTAAAATTTATTTGTCAGAGAGAGAGAGCACACACAAGCAGGGAAATCAGTAGGCAGAAGGAGGGGGAGAAGCAGGTTCCCCGCTGAGCAGGGAGCCCCACGTGGGGCTCAATCCCAGGACCTTGGGATCATGACCCCAGCTGAAGGCAGACGCTTAACCGACTGAGCCACCCAGGTGCAGCTGCATATAACTTTTGACTCCCCAAAACCTTAACTACTAAGAGCCTAGTTTTGACTTTTTGATGAACAGTAAGAGTAACACATACTTTGTTCATTGTATGTATTTTATATTATATTTTACAATAAAGTAAGAAGAGAAGAGAAAATGTTACTAAGAAAATCATAGAGAAGACACAATACATTTATAATACTGTACTGTTTAGAAAAAAACATGTTTAAGTGGACCTGCCCAATTCAAATCTGTGTTATTCAACTGTTATCAGTGAATTTAGCAGGATTGCTGGGTACAAAGTCAGTAAACAAAAATCAAAGTACTTCAATATATTAACAACAAAAAGAGTGTAAATGAAATGTAAAAATGCCATTTACGATAGCATCAAGATCATCAAATATTTAGGAATAAATCTTGCTAAAGATGATGAAAATTTTAAAACATTGCTGAGTAAATTTGAAAACAATAAATAAATGGAAATCTATATCATGTTCAGTTTTCCTCAAATTGATCTATATAGATTCAGTGCAATTTAGTCAAGGCCCTATCAATTTTTTGTTTAAATTGACAAGCTTATTATAAGACTTATATGAAAATGCAAAGGTGAGGGGGGTGCCTTGGTGGCTCAGTCAGTTAAGCATCTGACTCCTGGCTCAGCTCAGGTCTTGATCTCACCGTCTTGAGTTTAAGTCTCATGTTGGGCTCCACTCTGGGCATGGAGACTACTTTAAAAAAATGAAATGAAATGAAAATAAAAGAAATGCAAAGGACCTAGAATAATCCAGGCAATTTTTTTTAAAGATTTTATTTATTTATTTGAGAGAGAGAGCAGAGGGAGAGAGAAAACATGGGGGTGAGGAGGGGCAGAGGGAGAGGGAGAAGCAGGCTCTTCCAGAGCAGGGAGCCCCACATGGTACTTGATCCCAGGACCCCAAGATCATGACCCAAGCCGGAGGCAGACGTCCAACCAACCCAGCCACCTAGGTACCCCAACCCAGGCAATTCTAAAGGAGAAAATGTTAGAGGATTTACCCTATCAAAGAGCAAGACTTACTATAAAGATACCCTAATTAAGCAGATATTATTGGTGCAATGATAGACAAATAGGCCAATTGAGTAGAAAGTCTGGAGACAGACCTGCATATATAATTCAATTCAGTACAAAATATATGCAATAGTGTAGTTCAATGGGAGAAAGGATGTTTTTTCAATAGTTGATACTTCGTCAATTGGATATCCATGACAGCTGCCAGCCTCACACATCATATACAAAAGTTAGTTCAAGATATAAAATAGACCTAAAGATAAAGGAGGAAACAACAAAACTTCTAGAAGAAAGCAGAGAAGACTATCGTCATAACAATGGGATGTACAAATATTTCTTAAATAGGACACTAAAATTGCTAACCATAAAAATAGATAAAATGTACTTCATTAGAATTGAACTTCTCACCATTGAGAGAATGAAAATGCAAGCCACAGAAGCAAAGAAGTTACTCTCAATATGTATATTTGACACACGACTAGTACAAATCAATAAGAAAAATACAAACCAATTTAAAATTGGGCAAAAGCACTTGAACAGATGTTTTAGTATATAATCTAAATAACAATAAACATGTTCAACATCATTAATCAGCAGGAAAATGTAAATTAAAATCACGATGAGATTCTGTCACACATCTATCCACTAAAATGGCTAAAATTTTAAAGTCTTTTTAGTTCCATCTTAGAAGATGTGGAGCAACTGAAACTCCTTTACCTTGATGAAGAGAAGATAGGTTGGTATAACCTCTTTGGAAAATTGACACTTTGGTCTAAGGTTAAAGATATGCTTATCCTATGGTCCAGCAGTTCTACTCTCAGATATATACACAGTGAAAATGAGTGCTCATGTCCACCTAAAGGCATATATAAGAGTGCTCAGAACAGGGACGCCTGGGTGGCTCAGTTGGTTAAGTGGCTGCCTTTGGCTCAGGTCATGATCCCAGCGTCCTGGGATCGAGTCCCACATCGGGCTCCTTGCTCGGCAGGGAGCCTGCTTCTCCCTCTGCCTCTGCCTGCCTCTCTGTCTGCCTGTGCTCGCTCTCTCTCTCTAACAAATAAATAAATAAAATCTTAAAAAAAAAAAAAGAGTGCTCAGAACAGCTTTGTAATAGTTAAAAACTGGAAATAGTCCAAATGCTCAATGACAGAATAAGTAAGTGTATTCTGATATATTCCACTAGTCCAGTAGTATACTGCATAAGATGAAAAAGAACTAACTACCAACACATGTAACAATATGCGTGAATTTCACAAATGTAATGTTAAAAGGAGTCAGTTCTAATAGAGTACACTTTATATGATTCTCTATCTGGTGCTTCCAAACAGGTGGCCGAATTTATGGTGTTAGAAGTCAGAACAGTAGGGACTCTAGGTGGAGGTTTCTGAGAGGGAATAGGAATGAGAAGCTTCTGTGCCCCGGGGATGAGAATAGGGCAGCACCCACAAAGCTCCCAGTTCCTATTGAAATTCAGCCATTTTTCTGAAACAAATCCTCCTTGGATTGTTGCAAACTCCTGGTTAATATACAGATCTGAAAAAGTTGAACTGACTAATCTGGCCCGTGTTCTTGTCGCTTTTATGGAAGAGTGGATTTTCACAGGCTCTTACTTCATTCTCACTGACGTTACCCCCAAGTGTTTGACTCTCATAGTACATCCTAGTCAGCTCAGGCTGCCATTACAAAAACACTATAGGGCGCCTGGGTGGCTCGGTGGGTTAAAGCCGCTGCCTTCGGCTCAGGTCATGATTCCAGGGTCCTGGGATCAAGCCCCATATCGGGCTCTCTGCTCAGCGGAGAGCCTGCTTCCCCCTCTCTCTCTGCCTGCCTCTCTGCCTGCTTGTGATCTCTGTCTGTCAAATAAATAAATAAAATCTTTAAAAAAAAAAACACTATAAACTGGGTGGTTTAAACAACATAAGATTATTTTCTCAGAGTTGTGGAGGCTGGAAGTCAAAGACCATAGTGCCAGCATGGTTAGGTTTGGGCAAAGACTCTTTGTTGCTTGTAGACAGACACCTTCTCCCTGTATCTTCACTTTACTCCTCAGTGCGTGTGGGCAGAGAGAAGGGGATCTCCCTTCCTCTCCTTTTCCTCTTCCTCCACCTCCTTCTCCTGTCACCCAGTGTTATCAGATTAGCACCGTAGCCTCCTGATCTCATTTTTTTTTTAAAGATTTTATTTATTTATTTGACAGACAGAGATCAGAAGCAGGCAGAGAGGCAGGCAGAGAGAGAGGAGGAAGCAGGCTCCAAGCAGGGCAACGAGCCCGATGCGGGGCTTGATCCCAGGACCCCGGGATCATGACCTGAGCTGAAGGTAGAGGCCTCAACCCACTGAGCCACCCAGGCGCCCCATCATTTTCTTAAAAAGATTTTATTTTTATTTATTTGTCAGAGAGAGAGAGCAAGAACAAGCACAGGCAGACAGAGAAGCAGGCAGAGGCAGAGGGAGAAGCAGGCCCCCTGCCGAGCAAGGAGCCCCATGCCGGACACTATCCCAGGACGCTGGGATCATGAGGATCATGACCTGAGCCGAAGGCAGCCGCTTAACCAACTGAGCCACCCAGGCGTCCCCTCCTGATCTCGTTTAACTGTCCAAAAACTCTGTCTCCAAGTACAGTCACTTTTGGGGTTTGGACTTCAATATATGAGTTTGGGAGGACACAATTGAATATACAACACAGTACATCTCAATCTGGACTAGCCCCATTTCACATGGTCAGTAGCCATATATGGCTACTAGGTACCCTGTTGAGCAGTACAGTCCAAGAGCTGTGCTTGAAGCATGCTCCTGACTAATGAGAGATTTGTGGTATTTTTACTACAGGAAAAATAACCATTTGACATAACTGCTGAGTCATAAATTATTATTGTGAGGATGAAAATGATTCTTTGAAGCTCCTAAAATGCTGTGGTTCAAAGACATTAATGTAGTGCATGACTTGGCACTCGCAGTTACTTGGGTGACCAGCAGCTCTAACAAGATGGCCTTTGCTCAACCAGCCACCACAGGGCTACACACGTTTTCTTAGACCATTGTGACAGGAGTGTGGCTGCAGCGTGTATCTTGTGACATAAAAGATAGCACCTTACAGGTTTTTCATTTTATTAAGTTTTTAATTCAGAAAAAGCTGGTACGGATTTTAAAAGCTTGCATGATATAATTTAAAATTGTTCTAAATTATAAAAATAATGCATGCTCTTGGTTAAAAAAAAGTATGGAACCTACAAACCAAAACAACAATACTCTCCTAGTTTCACTCATCCACTTCCAGAGGGTATAAATCTTAGGAATCTTGCTTTTCAAAATAGTGTGTTAATTGGACATTTCAAGAAAAAAATTGCAGTTGCTTGGAAAATATTCACAAAACAACATGCCAGTGCTATTTTTACTATTTCTTAGATTTCTGCTCCTGATGAATTTGATATAATGTTCAAACTGGAGGTCCCCAGAATTCAGCTAGAAGAATATTGCGACAGCGGTGCTTATTACTTTGTGAAGTTCAAAAGAAATCCTAAAGGAAATCCTCTGATTCAGTTTTTAGAAGATGAAATATTATCAGCTTCTAAGATGCTGTTCAAGTTTAGGAAGATCATTAAGGAAGAAATTAAAAACATTCAAGGTAAGATTTTTGACTTTTGATTCTTGAAGCTCTTTTTTTTAAAGATTTTATTTATTTGAAAGAGACAGAATGGGAGAAAGAGCATGAGAAGGGGGAGGATCAGAGGGAGAAGCAGACTCCCCACTGAGCAGGGAGCCCGATGTGGGACTCGATCCTGAGTCTCCAGGATTTTGACCTGAGCCGAAGGCAGCCGCCCAACCAACTGAGCCACCCAGGTGCCCTGATTCTTGAAGTTTTAATCATACCTACTAATTGCCAATGTACACTCGTCTACTGACTCCCCCCCCACATCCAGCAGTTAAAGTGCCCCAGTCATAACAGAGTTTGAGGGAGGCTTATGTCACACAACAACGTGAACACCGAATCATCATACTTATGAACTACACAAAAGCATTCTCTCCTGATCTTTCTTGACCTCTGTGCAACAGACTGTTGATCAGTACCTCCTAGAAACAACTCTTTGCTCTTGATTTTAGTTTACTACATTTTCTTGGCATTCTTTCTAAATGTTGATTAGTTCTATTTTGGTCTCCACTGAATATTCACTGGACAGCTGCCTTATGCCCCCGGATACATGTGGTTGCATAAAATCACTGGGTTCACCTCTTGAAGCTTGTAAACACAAATTTCACTGAGTGCTCTGAAGGGAATGAACTAGGAGAAATAGTAGCAACTGGGGTGGAGTAAGACCCCAAGGCAGAAAACAGCAAGCTCAAGGAACAAAAAGAGGCCTGTGTGGACAAGGGGAAGAGTGACATGAAATGAAGTTGAAGAGGTGGCCAGGGGCTAGATTGTGCAAGGACTTGTAGATTCTGGAAATGAATTCAGATTGATTTCATGTTCATTCAGGTTTTAATGAAGGAATAATGATTGGCTTTGTATTTTTTAAAATTTACTCTGGCTTCTCTGGAGAAGATATCTTCTGGAGAAGATATTCTAAAAAGACAAAAATAAGGAAAAGGAAAGAAAAAGGAAAATATTTGAAGTAATTCAGGTGAAAGACAGTGCTGGCTTACATGGAGGACGGGATGGAGAGAAGCAGACACATCCAAGCTTGTAGTAGTGCTTACTTCTGGAGTAAGTGTAGGGGTTGAGAGAAAGGATTGAATTAAAGAAGGCCTCCAGGTTTCTGACTGAGCACCTGTGTGGATTGATCGTACCATTTTCTAAGATGGGAAGGACTGAAGAGGAACATAGTTTGAGGTATGAACTAGAGGAGTTTGGCTTTGGATATATTAAGTTGGAGATTCCTGTGATACACTGAAGTGAGAATGTCACATATGTAATGGATGTATGTATGTATGGATGGATACAACATCCATCCATACATACATACATTGAAGAGCAGAGGTTATATTTGGGCTGTATGTGAACATATAAATGGCAGTGGCAATGGATGAGACCGTGTAGGCAGAGAGCGTTGATTCATTTATTCATGAATCAGTATCCATCGATCCTCTAATGTGCCAGATGGTCTAGGTGTTTGGGATACAGTAATGAACCAATAGATGAAGACCCTCACCCTTCTGTACCTCATGGTTAGGTAAGGGCAGACATATAATTAATAATGAATGGAAACCATAATTATCTTATATACTAGAAAATAGTAAGTTTTATGATGAAAAAGTATAGTGAAGTGAGAGGGACCAGGAGTGTTGGGGGTAGGATGGGGGAGGGGGATTTGCAGTGTTAAGTAGAGTGGTAAGAGGAGGATCCCATTAGAGGTTGGGAAGAAGAGAAGGAGCATAAGGAGACTATGTGTTTTTGCAGAATGAGGGGTCAGTGTGTAGAGTGCTAGAAACCATAGGGTTTGGTCTATAGTTTTGTGGGGTTTGTTGGTACCTTTGACTTAATGTTTCCAGTGGGGTCCTGAGCACACAAGAGAGAAAGGGCAGGGATGCAGTACAGACAGCATGTGTAGGCATATCCTTACAAAGTCTCTGCTGTAAAGGGCACAGAAAGTTGGGTAAGTGTGGGGAAGAGGCAGGGTGGGGTCAAGAGAGGTATATTTGAGAATGAGAAATACTGGAACCCTTTGTATACAGATAGGAATGATCCAGTAGGGAGGAGGCAGCCACTGATGAGGAGAGAGGGAACAATTGAAGAAACAAGGTGTTTAGGAAGGAAGGGGTGGCCTTTATGCAAGGGTGGCCTTTGGAAGGTAGATGGAAACTTCTTAGTAGGAATAGGAGGGTAGAAGGATATCATGGGTAAGAAGTGGATTTTGCAGATTTAGTAATAAGAAAATGAAGGCCTTCTCTAGAGTTTTCTCCTTGGTTCTCTAGCTTCTCTCTCTCACTGTAGTCCCTTCCAGAAGTCTTATCTAAGAGTAGTCTTTAACTACTACTTGTATACCTCCCAATCCCAAAGCCAGGATCTCTCATCTAGAGGCTTTCCTGAGTTTCTGACCACCATAGCCACCTGTCATATGGCCATCTTCACTTGGGGGTTTTCCACACACCTAGAGCTCAGTGTGTCTAAAACCAAGTGCATCTCAGCCCCATATTTCTTCCTTTTGATTATTCCATATTGAAGAATCAAATCAACGTCAACCATTTTCCAGGCCAAAATCCTGGAATGACATTCTAGACTTCTACCTTCTTTCTTACCTTACTGGTTCAGTCCATCTACCAGTTTTGTTGATTTAAACTCCTTTATTTTATTTTTTTTAAAGATTTTATTTATTTACTTGACAGAGAGAGACATAGCAAGAGAGGGAACACAAGCAGAGTGAGAAGGAGAAACAGGCCTCCTGCCGAGCAGAGAGCCCGATGCAGGGCTCAATCCCAGGATTCTGAGATCAGGACCTGAGCCAAAGGCAGACGCTTAATGACTGAGCCACTCAGACACCCTGATTTAAACCTTTTTAATTGCTCTCATTTCTTCTACTTGTGTCTTTTTTTTTTTTTAAGATTTTATTTATTTATTTATTTGTCAGAGAGAGAGAGTGCACAAGCAGGCAGAGTGGCAGGCAGAGGTGGAGAGAGAAGCTGGCTCCCTGCCGAGCAAGGAGCCCGATGAGGGACTTGATCCCAGGACCCTGGGATCATGACCTGAGCCGAAGGCAGCCGCCCAACCAACTGAGCCACCCAGGTGTCCCCACTTGTGTCTTTTAAAAAAAAAAAAAAACAAAAACTGTACTGTTGATCCTTGAACAACAGGACAGTTAGGGGCACCAACCTTAACAGAACTTAACCACCAAGAGCCTCCTGTTGATTGGAAGCCCTATTGATAACATAAACAGCTGATTAACATGTATTTTATATGTTATATGTAGTATATACTATATTCTTATAATAAAGTAAACGAGAGAAAAAAATGTTAAGAAAATCATAAAGAATGTCTACATCAAAATAAAATGTCTCTGCACAGCAAAAGAAACAATCAACAGAACTAAAAGGCAACCTACAGGGGCCGCCTGGGTGGCTCAGTTGGTTAAGCGACTATCTTCTTCTCAGGTCATGATCTCAGGGTCTTGAGATAGAGTCCTGCATTGGGTTCCCTGCTCATCGGGGAGCCTGCTTCTCCCTCTTCCATTCTCCCTGCTTGTGCTCTCTCTCTCTCTCTCTGTGTCAAATAAATAAACAAAATCTTTAAAAATAAATTAATTAATTAAAATAAAATAAAAGGCAACCTACATAATGGGAGAAGAGATTTGCAAATGATATATTCAATAAAAGTTAGTATCCAAAATATATAAAGTACTTATTAAACTCAACACCAAAAAAGACAAGTAATCCAATTAAGACATGAACAGACTTTCTCCAAAGAAGACTTGCAGATGGCCAAGAGATACATGAAAAGGTGTTTATCACGACAACATCAGAGAAATGCAAATAAAAACTACAATAGGATATTACCTCACACCTGTCAGAATGGCTAAAATAAAAAACACAAGAAACAACAAGTGTTGGTAAGAATGTGGAGATAAAGGAACTCTAGTGCACTGTTAATGGGAATGCAAACTGGGGAAGCCACTCTGGAAAGCAGTATGGAGGTTCATCAAAAAGTTAAAAATAGAACTACACTATAATCCAGCAATCACACTACTGGGTATTTACCCAAAGAGTACAAGAACACGGGATGCCTGGGTGGCTCAGTTGGTTAAGCAGCTGCCTTCGGCTCAGGTCATGATCCCAGCGTCCTGGGATCGAGTCCCACATCGGGCTCCTTGCTCGGCAGTGAGTCTGCTTCTCCCTCTGCCTCTGCCTGCCTCTCTGTCTGCCTGAGCTCGCTCTCTCTCTCTCTCTCTAACAAATAAATAAATAAAATCTTTAAAAAAAAAAAGAATATAAGAACACTAAATCAAAGGAATACATGCACCTCTATATTTATAGAAGTATTATTTATAATAGCTAAGATGTGGAAGCTGCCAAAGTGTCTATTGATTGATGAATGGATAAAGATGTGGTGTATATGTATCTACAATGGAATATTATTTAGCCATGAAAAAGAATGACATCTTGCCATTTGCAATCACGTGGTTTGAGCTGGAGAGTATTATGCTAAGTGAAATAAGTCAGTCAGAGAAAGACAAATACCATATGATCACACTCATGTGTGGAATTTAAGGAACAAAACAAGAAGCAAAGGAACAAAAAGAAACAGACTCTTTGCTACAGAGAACAAACTGATGGTTACCAGAAGAGAGGGGGGAGGGGATGGATTAAATAGGTGATGGGATTAAGGACTGCACTTGTCATGATGAGCACTGGGTGATATATGGAGGTGTGGAATCCCTATGTTGTATACCCAAAACTAATATCACATTGTATGTTAACTAACTGGAATTTAAAAACTTAAAAAGAGAAAATCATAGGGAAGAGAAAATACATTAACAGGACTCTACTGTATTTACCAAAAAACATGCATTTAAGTGGACCTGTGTATTTCAAACCCATGTTGTTCAGGGGTCAGCTGTATTTGAGGTGAGAGGACCTAAAATACTACTCTCTGAGCTCATTTCCAGTATTTAGTGTAGGAGTGTCAATGACAGTCATCATGCTTACTCATCCTTCATAAATAACTAACATCTCCCCATTTTCCCTACCTCCCCACCCCCGGTAACTACCATCCTACCCTCTGCTTCTATGTATTCTGCTTTTTTAGATTCCACATAAAAGTGAGGTCATGCAGTATCTGCCTTTCTGCATCTAGCTTGTTTCACTTAGTGTAATGGCCTCCAGATCACCCCTCTCGTCACCAATGGCAGGATCTTCTTCGTTAAGGCCGAATGCTAGTCCGTTGTGTGTATGTACCACGATTCCTGTATCCGTTCTCCCACCCATTGACGCTTGGGTTGTTCCATGTCTTAGCTGTTGTGAATGATGCTGCAGTGAACACGCATCGCTCCCTTGTCTTCGTGCCCGCTGCCTCTGGTGTCGCACACACACACGCTCTGTGTTGGATAGTTGCTGTGGTCTTTGCGATTGCCTGTCTCTTCCCTGCCACTCATCTGCTCTTTTCTCCAGGCTTCCCTCCATGCTGCCCCCCATACATTTAAGTGAAAATTTAATCATAGTACTCCAAAAGCCCAACATCTTTAGGAGCTCCTCATCATTTATACCAGACAGAATTTTGACAATGCTTCCCTGTGGTAGGTATCGATAAATATTGCTTAAATGGGGAAAAACACTTCGCTTTGTGGGGTCAGTTTCTACTTTAGAACTCATTTTCACCTTACACTCAGCACTTTATAGATCTCCAATGACGGATATATTATTTTCACAGAAAATCGGATTGATAAATGCTGTCTTCCCCTTTTATACTTTTAAACAGGTATCGATGTCATTATGGAGAAGAAGAAGAGGGGGAGCCCTGCTGTAACACTTCTTATTAGAAAACCCAAAGAAATATCTGTGGATATAATCCTGGCTTTGGAGTCAAAAAGCAGCTGGCCTGCTAGCACCCAGGAAGGACTGCCCATCAGTCAGTGGCTTGGAACAAAAGTTAAAACCAATTTGAGGCGACAGCCGTTTTACCTGGTACCCAAGCATGCAAAGGAAGGAAATGGTTTTCAAGGTATCTTGAATGCAAAGGTTAACTTAAAGACAAAAAGAGTGGTCTGTCCTTTTTTCTTTCTTTTTTCTTATTCTTTTTTTTTTCTTAAAGATTTTATTTATTTATTTGACAGAGAGAGATCACAAGTAGGCAGAGAGAGAGAGAGAGGACAAAGCAGGCTCCCTGCTGAGCAGAGAGCCCGATGCGGGGCTCGATCCCAGGACCCTGGGATCATGACCTGAGCTGAAGGCAGAGGCTTAACCCACTGAGCCACCCAGGCGCCCCAACTTTTTCTTTTTTTTTAAGTAAGCTCTGTGGGGTACCTGGGAGGATCAGTCAGTTGAGGCTTTGCCTTCAGCTTGGGTCATGATCCCAGGGTTCTGGGATCAAGCCCCACATAGGTCTCCCCGCTCAGTGGGAAGTCTGCTTGTCCCTCTGCCTCTGCCCTTTCCCCCAGTCATGTTCTCTCTCTCAGATAAATAAATAAAATATTTAAAAAAATAAATAAAGTAAGCTCTGTGCCCAACCTGGGGCTTGAACTCACTATCCCAAGATCCAGAGTCACATGTTCTAATCATGGAGCTAGCCAGGCACCCAAGGGTTGTTAATGTTGTATCCTAGGACAGTAACTAGAGCTGCCAACATATCAAGAGCCATCAGGCTAAATAGACTCTAAGATGGGAGTTTGGTGAGGAATGGAATTGAAAAAGGCATAGTTGTAGCAGTGATATCAAATACTCAGATTTAAAATGTTTTCTAACTCACAGTGGAATGTTATTTTTTGCTTGTTTATTTTCAGTAGAGAAGGGCAGTACTGGCCTTGGAGTCAGAATGTCCTGGGTCTGAATCCTGAGGCTTCTTCTCCTACTAGATGTGTAATCTGGGGCTAGTTAACCAAGTCTCTCTAAATCTGTTTGCTCATCTCTCTACAGGTTTAATCAAAGCTACTTGAAAATTTCTGGGGGTGGGGGCACGCCTGGGTGGCTCAGTTGCTTAAGTGGCTGACTCCTGGCTTCAGCTCACATCATGATCTCGGGATCCTGGGATTGGACTACTGTGTCAAGTTCAGTGGGGAGTCCGCTTGAGGATCCTCTCTCTCCCTCTCCCTCTGTCCCCCCTTCCCCTGTCACTGCACTCATGTTTTTTCTCTCTCTCTCAAATGAATAATTTTTTAAAAGGTTTTATTTTATTTACTTGGCAGAGAGAGAGAGAGGGACAGAGATCACAAGTAGGCAGAGAGGCAGGCAGAGAGAGGGGGAAGCAGGCTCCCTGCTGAGCAGAGAGCCCGATGTGGGGCTCTATCCCAGGACCCCGAGACCATGATCTGAGCCGAAGGCAGAGGTTTAACCCACTGAGCCACCCAGGCACCCCTCAAATGAATAACTTTTTTTTTTTTTATTTAAGCTTTATTTAAACATATGATGTAACCCCACCGCCCTCTCCCAACCCCTCCCCCCCACCCCCCTCAGTTTGTTTTATGACATTAAGAGTCTCTTTTGGTTTGTCTCCCTCCCAATCCCATCTTGTTTCATTTTTACTTTTCCTACCACCTTAACTCCCACCCCCGTTGCATCTCCACTTCCTCATATCAGGGAGATCATGTGATAGTTGTCTTTCTCCAGTTGACTTATTTCGCTAAGCATAATACGCTCTAGTTCCATCCATGTCGTCGCAAATGGTAAGATTTCATTTCTTTTGATGGCTGCATGTATTCCATTGTATATATATACCACCTCTTCTTTATCCATTCATCTGTTGATGGACATCTAGGTTCTTTCCATAACTTGGCTATTGTGGACATTGCTGCTATAAACATTCGGGTACACGTGCCCCTTTGGATCACTACGTTTGTATCTTTAGGGTAAATACCCAGTAGTGCAATTGCTGGGTCATAAGGTAGCTCTATTTTCAATTTTTTGAGGAACCTCCATGCTGTTTTCCAGAGTGGTTGCACCAGCTTGCATTCCCACCAACAGTGTAGGAGGGTTCCCCTTTCACCACATCCTCGCCAGCATCTGTCATTTCCTGACTTGTTCATTTTAGCCAATGAATAACTTTTTTAAAAAAAGAAAATAAAATAGCTTCTGGGAAGATAAAAATGAGACAGTGTATGTAAAATCCCTAGTTTAATCCAAGGCAATTAAAATTAATGTTCTCATCAGAGCCTAGATTCTCATTCTGAGTCGTACACCTTTCTTTCCTTCTTGCCCTTCTGCTGCACTCCATGCAGCTACCTGGCCTTTGCAGCCTCGGGTGCAGTTGGACTTCTCACCTGTGTACTCCGCCTGGTGGGTAAGGACAGGTTTTTCAGGTGGTGCTCTTGGGTAACATTCAAGTTCTGAGTTAGTCTGCAGATAAAACAGCTAAAATCATTTTAGGTGATTATTTTATTTTTCTCACAAATTAAGGACTTTTGGTACCTACTATAGCTGGATTCCGGGGATATTGGGAGAGGCCACAAAACGTAGGAACCAAGTTACAAATTAGTATTGTTGAACAAATCCTGGAATTAGTTAATCATGCTTAGTTTGATGGCTTATGTTTTATAGACACATCATAACTTTTTACATTGCACATAGATAGGAGTCATTTTCTACAAGAGAAGTTGTTAAGAGGGAATTACAGATATCAATATTCATAATTTTGGAAAAGGAACACAGCTTTCTGCAAAGAGGGGTTGCTACCCCTGAATAATTTCTAGAACGGCTATCCCAAGAAACTCTTTCTGTATGTGATGCAGAAATCTTGACAGGACACATACCACCCTCTTGCTGGTCTGCTATTGACTGCCCTGGGCAAGACTGGGAGACAAATCAGATTAGGGATGAGAGGCCCTGTGGTGAGTGTGACTGGGTAGTTCTTCCTGTCCTTGGGTAAGATCAAAGTGGAGGCTGGTGATGGGTGCTCAAGTGACCTTTGCTCTCTTGTTACCCTTGGCTGTTCTCCTCCTATCATTCTAGGTTATCCATATTCAGGCAAGCGCCCTCCCCCCTCCCCTCAAATCTCTGTATCCAAATGACTGAACAGAGGAGGCGTATTCGCAGTGAAAATACTGACACTACATTGCAGGCATGCATTAACACCTATTTTAGTTTTTCTCTTTCCAAACATTTTACTATAAATTTTCTGCTCTCACAAGCTATATTTTTAAAAATAGAATTCATTTGGTTTTTAGTGAAAAATTTAAAAAAATCTTTCTACCTATCTTATTTAAAAATAATACCACCATCCATTATCAAGAGTATAATTTTAGGGGCGCCTGGGTGGCTCAGTGGGTTAAAGCCTCTGCCTTCAGCTCTGGTCATGATCCCAGGGTCCTGGGATCAAGCCCCGCATCGGGCTCTCTGCTCAGCAGGGAGCCTGCTTCCTCCTCTCTCTCTGCCTGCTTCTCTGCCTACTTGTGATCTCCAGACTGCCTGTCAAATAAATAAATAAAATATTAAAAAAAAAGAGTATAATTTTAAAAGTTTAAGATTTATTTGTAGTTCTTTTGTTCTGAAGATAAAAAGACAGTCAAATTATCAAGCTTAAACCCGCTTGAAAAAATTTCTCCTGAGCTGAAAGCTGATTTTTTTTTTTTTTAAAGATTTAATTTACTTATTTGACAGACAGAAATCACAAGTAGGCAGAGAGGCAGGTAGAGAGAGGGGGAGGCAGGCTCCCAACTGAGCAGAGAGCCTGATTCGGGGCTCGATCCCAGGACCCTGGGATCATGACCTGAGCTGAAGGCAGAGGCTTTAACCCACTAAGCCACCCCAGGTGCCCCTGAAAGCTGCTGTTTAACTGACTGAGCCACCCAGGTGTCCCTAGATGTTGGATTTTCCATTTTGATTTAATTTTATATCATAAATTTATAAGGCATTCACATGGTTCCAACGTCCAAGCTGTTTGCTCTTCATTCTTCTCTCCTTCCCTGGATGGAAATTCTCTTGTTTTTGGTTTACCTTTCATATAAGTAAAGACATATTTGTATATATTCATATGCTACTTGCCCTTTAAGATAAAAAGCATACCTTCTTTTTATCACTTATATCACTTAGTAAGATATCTTGAATCCTGAGCCCTGGCTCTGTATGGAGGTAGTACCCATTCCTTTTCTCAGTCTGTCTTCACAACCAGTCAAGGAGTAAATCCATACATTATTTTGCTAGACATTGCCAGAATCACCTCCACAGGGTCACACAATTTGCATTCCCACAGCAATGTACTGAGAATACCAATTTCACCTTCAGCCTTAGCAACAACACTCATTAAACTTTGGAGTTTTCGCCAATAATCCAAAATGTGAGAAATGATAATGCAGTTTTTAAAAATAAACTTTATTTTTAAATAAAAATAAAGTTATTTTTATTTAAAGTTCATTTTATTTAAAGCTCATTTTAAATAAAGTTCATTTAAATTTTATTTAAAGTTATTATTTAAATAATAAATAAAAATAAAATAAAATAAAGATTTTATACATTTATTTGACAGAGAGACAGAAAGAGACAGTGAGAGAGGGAACATAAGCAGGGGGAGTGAGAGAGGGAGAAGCAGGCATCCTGCCGAGCAGGGAGCCGGATATGGGGCTTGATTGCAGGACCCTGGGATCATGACCAGAGAGCCAAAGGCAGACGCTCAACCGCCTGAGCCACCCAGGCGCCCCTAAATTGTTTTAGCTTTTGCCTTTGGGAGCTCTTTCAGTTGGCTTCTGTATCCCTTGACATACCCCCGCCCCCCATAGCTGGGTGGGGGTTGATTTTGTTTTCAGCACTAACTTACTTTCTGGCCTTACAAGATGCTCCAGACTCATCTTGCATATTCCCAGCTTCAGACTTAGAATCAGCCATTTCTCCAGGAAGCTCTGGATCCTTTTATTGGGAAATGTACTAGAAACCAACATCTGGGTGCCGTGTGTGCTCTGCTAGTAGGGTGTTATCGCTCTCAGCTAAAAGAGCAAGGAAGTATGTGTACAGAACCCCAGTGGATACACATGTCTATAATATTTCTATTTTATATTAAGTTATACATGAGAACATACCGATGTCTCTAATTACAATCCATTACCACATGGATCATCCTAAGCTTCTCTCCTTGCTGTCAGTCACTTCTCATTCCAACAGTGAAAAACCTGGCTCCCAGCATCTTAATTGTTCAGCTCTAGTATATATGTGTAGTCATTTCCGAATTGTAAACCCACTCTCCCATGGGAGACAGAATCAACTGGAGTACAGTGCTTATGTATAGTTTCTTTTGTTTTCAGTCTTAGAGACATTTCCAGAGTAACTGAGTCAGCACCTTTTGCTTCCACTGCCACGGAGGTTGTTTAAAAGAGTCCCTTTTGCCAGTTTGCATTCTTTCCTGGGCTTACTTGACCTCCCAAGTGACTATTTAAGATTTTCATACCATGGGACACCTGGGAGGCTCAGTTGGCTAAGCATCTGCTTTTGGCTCAGGTCACGATCCCAGGGTCCTGGCGTTGAGTCCTGCATCAGGCTCCCCGATCAGCGGGGAACCTTCTTCTCCCTCTGCCTGCTGCTCCCCCTGCTTGTGTTTCTCTCTCTCTCTGTTAAATAAATAAATAAATAAAATCTTTTTTAAAAAAGTTTTCATACCTTAAGGTTCACAGTGCTGTAGAGTTCTTCTGGTTTTGACAGATGCATTGTATCATGTATTTACCCTTACATAACAGCTTCATTGCTTTAGAAAGCCCCAGTGCTTCCTTTTTCCAGCTCTCCCCACCCCAAACCTCTGGCAACCACTGAGCTGTTTATCATCTCTATAGTTTTGCCTTTTCTAGAATGACATAAATGGATTTCATAAATGGGTTCATAGAAGTAGCCATGAGCACACCTAGCTCAGTGCTGCCATCTCCGTGTAGTCATTGTGTATTGCATAACTATTACTAAACTCTCTTCTGTCACATTAAAGCCTTGTGCTATCACACTACAGCCTTGTGTCTCTCCTTGTGCCATATGTACCATACAGTCCTACGTAATGTAGCTTTATAAGTCTTGATATCTGGTAGGGCAAGTTCTCCCACTTTGTCCTTCTTCAAGAATGTTTTAGATATTCCTGAGCCTTTGTATTTTCATAAACATTTTGGTATCCTGTTGTCAAGTTCCACAAAAACGGTTTTTTTTTTTTAATTTTGATTGCGAGTATAGTGAATCTATAGATAAATTGGGGGAGACTTGATATATTTACAATAATGAGTCTTCCAGTCCATGTACAGGTGCACATCTCCATTTATTAAGATTTCCTCTAAAACTTCTCAGTGAAGTTTTAGAATTTTCCATAGTGGTTTTGTATATATTTGGGGGTGGGGTCTGGGTGGCTCAGTCAGTTAAGTGTCCAGCGCTAGGTTTTGGCTCAAGTCATGATCTCATGGGTCATGAGATTGAGCCTGTTGTTAGGCTCTGCACTCAGTGGGGAGTCTGCTTGAGGACTCTCCCCCTCTGCCCCTCCCCCAACTCTCTCTCTCTGATAAATAAATAAATCTTTAAAAAAGTCATATAGGGGTGCCTGGGTGGCTCAGTGGGTTAAAGCCTCTGCCTTCGGCTCAGGTCATGATCTCAGGGTCCTGGGATTGAGCCCTGCATCGGGCTCTCTGCTCAGCGGGGAGCCTGCTTCCCTTCCTCTCTCTGCCTGCCTCTCTGCCTCCTTGTGATCTCTGTCTGTCAAATAAATAAATAAAATCTTTTAAAAAAATAAAAATAAAAAAGTCATATATATCTATACATATGTATGTATATATATATATATATATATATTGTTGTTGTTGTTGTTGTTTGTTGTTTGATTTACTCATAGGCACTTGTCACTTTTTATTATGGAAAGTTTTAAACCAAAAATAGATTGAAGAATATATTGGACTTACACTTACCTGTCACCCAGCTTCTTTTGTATTTTCTACATATAAAATTATATCATCTATCAATAATATTAGCTTTGTTTCTCCCTTTCCAATGATATGTCCCTGTTTCTTCCCTCACTGTGCTTGTGAGGATAACCCAGGCATGTTGAGCAGAAATGGGGATAACCAGCATACTGCCTTCCTAATTTCAAGGGAAAAACCTCAGCTTTTTACCTTATTTTATGTTGCTCTGTTTTTTTGAATCTACCTTTTGTCAGGTCAAGCTTCTATCCAGATTTAAATTACTAAGAAGTGTTTTTTATTTAAATTATGAATGAATGTTGTTTTATTAGCTGCATTTCCTGCTTCGGGTGAAATGATCTTTTTTTTTTTTTAAAGATTTTATTTATTTATTTGACAGAGAGAGAGAGGGAACACAGCAGGGGGAATGGGAGAGGGAGAAGCAGGTTCCCCGGAGCAAGGAGCCCAATGTGAGGCTTGATCCCAGGACCCTGGGATCATGACCTGAGCCAAAGGAAGACGCTTAACGACTGAACCACTCAGGCACCCCTGATCATATGTTTTTCCTCTGTTCTGTTAATGAAACAGAGTAAATTGATTGATTTTTAAGTTATAAACCAATCATATATTTCTGGTATAAAACCAACAAATAATAGAATAGTCAGAATGTAAAAGAGTTAGCCAT
>RCUC01124528.1:0-20475 GCA_003697995.1 Taxidea taxus jeffersonii | reverse complement strand
AAAAAAAAAAAAAAAAAAAAGAATCCTGACTTTTAAATGCTGACAACTGAATTAAAAAGAAAAACAACCCACCTCTGGGTGGTTAAAAAAATATCAGACTGAATCTAAATATATGGCAGTTTTCCATCTTCATGGTAGATGATCTGTAATTTGTTTTGCCGCTCTGACATTCTAAGATGCTATGAGATCCCCATTGGTATGGGAGTACTGCCTGAAAACAAATCTGTAGGTCATGGATGACACTGAGTAGTGATCGTTACAATAGAAACATTAATATCTTATACACACATGATAAATAGATGCTTGCAAGCCTCTGATACCTGCTCTGTTTTGTCTTATGGCTTTCAAAGCAAACCTATGAGCAAAGGCAGATACTGGGGAAACTGAAATCCAGTGGATGTTAAAGTACTGGTATAAGATTCTATGGCAGGTTGGTAGCAAAACTTAAGGATGATGGTATTTCAAATGGTATGGATGAGCATTTTTCCTACCAGTCCAACAATGCAATCAGTGCCCACTAAATTCTAGGAACTTTACTAAGGGGCTAGATTATAATAGATTATAAGTGGATTTCAACCTTACACCAGCTGTTTTAGGTAAGCAAAGTACCCCCAAGTGAAAGATGACGAACTATGGGACTCAGAGAGTTTTAATAACTGAACAAGGACGCAGAGCATGAATAGAGTGGTGAGTGCATGGGCTCTGCACCCTGTTACCTGGTTGTGAATTGGGAACCTGCATTCTTTTTAAGAAGAAATTTTCTAAGATTAAGATGTGGGTACCAAACACTGGGGAGCTAAGAGTGGGAAAGCAAGAAAGGGGTGTCCTTTTACTCCCAGGCAACAAAACTTTCCATTAATTGACACGTACTGAGTTCCATCCATGAGCTCAGAAGGTGAAATATTCATTAGAGAATACCAGGAAAGTATAGACCATATTTTTTCCACCAAGGATCATATGAGCCATGGTTGGAGGGGAGTGATTGATGTCAGAGACTCTTTGGCACAGTAAGAAGCACACCAAGTCCTGAGTTGTATGCTTTGAGAGTAATTCCTAGCTGTGTCCATTAGTCCAATAGCAGAGGCAAGTCGCTTACCTATTCAGAGCCTCAGCGTCCTCAGGTGTAAGCTGGAGCTAGAAATAAGGCCAAACTCATGAGACTGTGAAAATCAAATAAAAAAACATAAAAGTATTATGTTTGGTATAAAAGGATATTATAAAACAAGCTCTTAGGGGGGGCGCCTGGGTGGCTCAGTTGGTTGGGCCACTGCCTTCGGCTCAGGTCATGATCCTGGAGTCCCGGGATTGAGTTCCGCGTCGGTCTCCCTGCTTGGTAGGGAGTCTGCTTCTCTCTCTGACCTCTCTCCTTTCATGCTCTCTCTCTCTCTCTCAAATAAATAAATAAAATCTTAAAATAAAATAAAATAAAACAAGCTCTTATTCTCGCAGGAAGTAGTTAGAGGCAAGAGATGGATTCATAGCAGGTGTCCCCGGGAAGCTGAATTCCAAGAGTGTTATAGTTTCCTGATGGACTTCTAGTCTTCTGGTGCCTAGATCTACCATCTACTTCTCTTTGTGTGCTTTCTTCCTCCTTCTCTTTTTTAATTGAGAAACTTCATTTCCTTATTCTCTTTTGATGTTTCATAGGTCATTGCTCTTTAGGGATGGAGGTTATTTCTGTGATTCAGTTTCCTTTTCATTCAACCATGCAATAATATTTCCATATCTGGCAAGCTCCCTCTAGAAGGAGAGCCAGCAAATTGTGGATCTCTCGGTGCTGATGGAAATCACTTGCCTAGATTTAAATCCCCAATAACATTTTTAATACTCAGTATTAAGCAGGTCCATAAATACATCAGAGATAATGACCATCTTTTCTGTATGAGCAGTGACAGTCAATAAATTATGGAATTTGTGAGTTGCCTGCAATTCTGTGTGAAGTGTTAAAGACAGAAACAATTAGTTGTTTGGATGTGTTAGTGTAAGAGCCTGCCCTCATATACATATGTGTGTTTTAATGGAATCTTCTAGAAAGAAAACATTTCATTGTCCATCTCCTTAGAAATGGTCTCACCAGATGACACCAAGTACCACTTCTCATCAGTTTTATCTTCACAATGGAATAAAAGGGATTTATTGGCTATTGTTATTAAAATTCATCTGCAACTTCACTAAGATAAAACCTAAAGGTCTACTTGTCAAGATCTGCAAATCTCTTTTTGGCTGCAGTTCCTTTCATTCTTATGGTGAAGGAGCTATGTGAGGAAATGCCGAAAGGGTTGGAGGAAAGGGAAGGAAAAGTTTTGATAAAGGGTGAATGAGGTCTTTTCAAATGGGGACAAAGAATGAAGGATCAGTGGGTATGATACCCTCTATGAACTTTATGCAAATCAGCCACCTAGAGCTACTTGTCTTTATCAATAGCAATTGCAAACTTTATCAAACACTCATTTCCTGCCATGGGCTAGACCAAACACTTGGCAGGCACTGTTTCATTTAATTCTCAATAAATCAAGAAAGTCAAACTATTTCCTCAAGACTGTGCATCTAGTAATCGAAGAGACTTCACGTGGGTAGTTCTGTGACTGTGACTGGGTGGGTGATTCTGCTTTCTTCTTTGGTACTCGATGAAATACTCCGCTTGTCCACAAACATGAACCACATTCTAAAAGATAAAGGGACAGCTTGATGTCCATGCATCCTACACCTTCACCTTGTTTCAGTCTTGGTTCAGATCTTGATCAGGGACAAAAATGAATGCTGACTACTGGACACTCAGATCCCCAAATCCAAACACTTCAATGTGGCTGACAAAGGCATGCTTAATTCTATTCCTAGCACGTCTCGAATCATAGCCTTTTCCTTTGGTAGATTAAAAAATGGCCACCAATACGTTTCAGTGCCTCCCATCAAGAGATGAAGATATTTTCCTGACCCCTTGAATCTGTGTTGTGGCTTCCTTTGAGCAGTGGAACTTGGTGGAAGTGATTTTGTGTACCTCCTGAAAAAAGCCTCAAGGGACCTTGGAGCTTCCTGCCCTCACTCTCTCAAATATTGCCTCCCAATGAAGAAAGGCAAATGAGCCTATTAGAAATGTGGCCCTGGGGCGCCTGGGTGGCTCATTGGGTTAAAGACTCTGCCTTCAGCTCAGGTCATGATCCCATGGTCCTGGGATCGAGCTCCGCATCGGGCTCTCTGTTCAGTGGGGAGCCTGCTTCCTCCTCCTCTCTCTCTCTTCCTGCTTCTCTGCCTACTTGTGATCTCTGTCAAATAAATAAATAAAATCTTAAAAAAAAAAAAAAAAGAAATGTGGCCCAGCCAAGACCCAAGAGCAGCTGCCAGAATGAAGTCATCTATGACGAGCCAGCCCCAATCCAACCACCAGAATGACTACAGCTGTAAGGCTTACTTTATGAGACACTGAGTTTGGGGGTGGTTTTTTTGGGCAGCAACAGATAACAGAAACACCCCCTCCCACTTCAGGCTTGGGTTCCAGCCTCTCTGGTCTTCTTTCAGTTCGTGGAGCATGCCATTGTCATTCCCACCTAAGAGACTTTGAATATGTGTGTCCTATACCTCAAAAGCTCCCCCCTCCTGACTTGTCAAATAGTTTACTCATCATTCAGCCCTCAGCTTCAAAGCCATCTCCAAAGAGAACCCTTTATCTATATACAGTAGATTTCTAATTTTTTTGTCTATATCAACCCCCTGCCTATTTTTTTCATTGCACTTATAATGGCCTATCATCAGTTTATTATTGCCTGTTTCCCTGCCACCCGGACGTAAGCTCCGTGGGAGAGGTAATGTTTGTCCTCTTCTCCACCGCATTCTAGGAGGTTGCCAGGAAGAGTCTTGTCCACATTCCTTTGGATCCCATTACCATTTTTGTGCATATTTCTGCCCTAGGTGTCCATACTGCCAGCAGCCAGGACTTACTTCTCTTTGTGGAGGGCTGCCCCCAGGCTACTGAAGCCCAGCTGGAGTTGCCTGCACCAAAACACAGGGAACTAAAGAGTGGGAATTTGTAGAGCCTTAAACAATGACCACGGAGTGGGATGGTGGATATAAACACTCCAGCTCCCTTTCCCCTGATGGGGACAACTCTGAGATATGAGCTACACTGTCAACAGTGCTTACCTGCAGAAGTGAGCAGAGTTTCCCTCCATGAGACCCTTCTTGCTTATTTTCTTCATTGTGCCCATGGTAGATGGATGATACCAGTGACCAGCTTCCATTCATTTCCTGTCCCACTTTCTCAATCTCCTGAAGGTTTTTCCAGTCATTTATACAAATCCTTGTGTGAGAATTTTCTTCTAGAGAAGGTTCTCTAAGACAATGCATTTGTTGAATTAATTCATTAAAGCAAGTCTTGATTTTCACATATTTGCTTTTCACATGGATACCTTTAAACCAACCTCATCTTTGGGATTCAGACATTGTAAGCCACGTCACTCGCTTTTACAACCATGTTTGTGCAATTATTTCAATGTTTTGCTACAATTTTTCCTAACGTTTTATAAAAATAAGTGAGAAATGGAAAAATGAGAGCCCTCACACCAGCAGTTAAGCAACTGAGACACAGATAAAAACCACTAGGTGTGCTCATAGCAGGGAATCTCTGGTTCTGTTGGAATCCTTGATGGATTCAAGCTGTTCAATCTTGAAGAACAGGTACCAAATTAAATACCATACAGGAATCTCAGGAAATAGATCATCTAAGACTGTATTGAAAGACGCGCCTTATTGAAAGATACGGAGAGATCTTTAAAAAGTATGGAAATTATGAAAATTGGCACCAAAAACCCTTCCAGAATTCCAAAGACAGGGAAGTACATGGAACCAGAGAGCAGTTCTTGGGGTTGAGCATGTTTTTGCTCCCTTGTCAAGAGGAGAAATAGTCCTGTACTAAAGTCTCACCTCACAAATATTTAAAGAAATCTTGTAAAATCCTATAAAACCACCCTTGCAGCCTCACACTGAGTTTCATACTCCGTCTCTTGCAAAATCACCACTAGTCAGTCATTTTCCTACATTTTAAAATAAATCTCTTCTCCTTCCCAAATGTCACTTTAAATAAGCTGGAAAAAAAAAAATCAGGGTTTGAAGCAGGAAATTACATAAGAGTAGAACTATTTGCATTTAATGTTCAAACCAATTTTAATGTTTTAAATAATCATTGCATAATCAAGAATTTTAGTAATGCTTTTGGATTCCGTGGAACATGACTCCTCCATAGCACATGCAAAGTTTGGGGTTTTTTTCAGTTCTCTTCATTCAGCTTTTATATGGTTTTGGGGGGAGATTAATGTATTATGCATGGCAGAAGAAAGTTTCACAGTCTGACGGAATAATACAGATCACAGCTCTGTCACCAATTATGTAACCTCCTGGAAATTGATCTTTCTGAGCCTCAGTGTATTCATCTGCAATAATGCTTCCTATGGAGGGCTGTCACGAAGATTAAGTTAGAGAGTTTAGATAAAGAACATAGGGCATAGCCAACATTCACTGAATCTTGATTCTCTTTCCCATGCTCCCATCACAGAACAGTGGCTTTGAGTGATTTTGCAAACAATTTGACTTGGCTTTTGAAGAACAAGTCTGAACTTCTTAGCATGATGCACCGGCCCCATGTGGTCTGCCTCTGTTTGTTTCTCCTGGCTCATCCAACTCCTGTCCCTTCCCCACCTATCACTCTGCTTCTAAAGGAGCAGCACATGGGACTACTTGTGCCTAGAAAGTGTTGTGCTCTTCCTGCCTGTAGGCCTTCCCTCTGTGCCCAGAATGCCCTCTCCAGGATTTGGTCCAGATGAGACATCTCCCTGGACTCCTAGAGGCCCCACACCCTCTAGCCTGGGGAAAATGACTGTCTTGTACAGTCTCCCAGGACCCTGGGCTCTCTCTTACACAACACTTGTTAGTTAGTTTTGAAAATATCTGTAATATCAGTTTCCTTCTTTAGACTATAACTTCCTCAAATAAGGATAAATTTCTTTCCATATAGAACTCATTTTATTATTACAACAGCCCTATGAGATGAATTGTCTCAACCCCATTTTAGAGATGAGAGAAACAAAGGAAAAAAAAAACTAAATGATTCTCCCATAACCAGATTCTAGTAAGCAACAGAGCCAGCTCTATTACCCACATGCTAGAAACCCATTTCCTGCCCCATGCTCAGAGATGAGGTGTACAGGTACTCAGTGAAAACACAATGAGCAAATGATTCCATCTCAGGGAGTAAACCAAGACCTGAGCAGGTCTTGATTTGTTGGGAAGAAGACAAAGAGCTAGCAAATAAAATCTAGAGCTTGGAAGAGGCTGGTGTCATGAGTTGATTCTGGAATAATGGAGCACTGCCTTGGGGACAAGGAGACCTGAATTCTAGTGTCAACGTGGGTGACCTGCCCCTTCATACACCTCACTCGCCCTATCTATTAATGGATGCAGTGAATTCAGAAGCCCTTCCAGGATCAGAAGCATATGTTCTGTTGTTCTGTGATGCTGATGGAGCTGTACCCCTCCAGGGACTTACACTCGTTATCCCTCTGCCTTGTTAATAGTGTACTCCTCCTCATTTCTATCTCAACACAAATGTCAATACAGAGCAGTCATTAATAACACAGACTCTGAAATCCTGGCTTTGTGATGCCCGAGGAAAGTGATCTTCGATGTCATTTAACTTTTGGGTACCTATGTTTTGCATATCGGTTTCCACCACTGAAGGATAGAGACATTGCTATTTAATTGCTTAGCATCTACAACATACTTGTACATAGTAAGCATGGCCACGAAAGGAAAAAGAATTGGTTTCAAAGACTTTTACCAATTTATGGTGCATTATTTTATTATATATTATTTAAAGCCACCCTAGCCAAATGTATAGAAATAGATACAGATATAGATATATAAGTAAAGATAGAGAGTTAGAGGTGGGGATGGAGATATAGGGACCCAGAGGCTGTATTGTCATCTCTATCTTCACCCTTTGGGTCAATGACTGCGTGAACCAGTTGTCAAAAAGGAAAATGACTACTCACCATCACAATTTTGTGTTCAAGTTTGATTTGGACTGGCACATGGGACAATGCAATGTTTATACAAACTGGTTGAAAATATTGACAGGATACAGAGGTCAAGTCCACATAGCACAGAAAAAAAAAAAACACACTAGTAAAAACAAATGTTCAGTTCTAGTGCACAAAAGGATAAATGCAAGGAAATGTTGGAAGTAACATTTTGAAAGTAAGATTTAATTTCCCTTTAGTTTCCTTGCTAAATACTTGACATTATACAAAGCCCTGTCTGGTTTGCATACTCAAAGACCCACACTTGAAATCCACATTTCCTGATTTACATTGTGTGAGCTGATCTTCACGAAGTCAGTTGATGTAGGTCTCTCTTCAGCTACCAAAGAAAATGAAAAAGGAGAAGAGGAGGAGAAACAAGAGGAGAGAAAGAAATGAGAAGAAGAGGGAAAATAATTAACCTCAGAATTAAAAGTTACAGTTTTAATGACCGTATCTGAAACTTTTGCTCTTCCCTCAGGTCAATAAGGCCAAAATTTCCCTAGGTACATCCAATTTCACACATCCTCCAACATACACAAATCTATATAAATATGCAATATCCTCTTTTCAAGGTTCAGTGTGTGTGATATTGAATTAGGTATGTAGACATGTTCTAGATGAAGGTTACAAAGAATGACCAAAGTAATATAATATGATGATTCAGAACTCTCTGTGTTTTCAACTCTGTGTGTGTGCATGCACATGCACACATGCACATGTCCAAGCTGATGGATTTGATGAGCTGAGTAAAGATCTCTCACCTCTTTAATTTTTAGAGACTTTAGATCCACAGAAAAAGCAAAGCCATCCTTTGAATAATAGAGAGCCAAAGTCCAGAGAGCCTCATCTTCAGAGGAGCAGGCACTGGACTTCAGCAACGGGGTCTGCTCCCTTTTGTACAACAGAGCTGTTGCTGGAAGGGGCTGTGCATTGCTGGTGCCTCTGCATCCGGGTGAGGCCATGTGATCCCAACAATAAACTGGGAGAGCAAGCCATGAGTGTCACCTCCAGGCTTTTGGGCCACCTTAACCATCTTTGGTTAAGAAGCAGCTGTATCTTCTCCAATCTCCCTTCCCCCATTATCTGACTAGAGACAGAGGATTCTGAGGCCCTTGAGGATGGTGATTCCACAAGATGTAAAAAGGCCTGTGTCACTGAATCATCAGATGGAAAACACCCACCCATAACCAGGAGTGCCCATACTAGATACCCCAGTCATATCTTCCTCCTCCTTATCCCAAGATCCGGCCCCACGCCAGACTCACAGTAGGCATGCAATAAATATTTGTGGAATGAAAGGTCAACACTTACTTCAACTCTAAGACAGGAATAAAAATCTTTCAAATACTCAAAATCAAGATAATGAACCCTACAGTTTTGTGAGTTTTTTATCCTCTGAAGCCGAAAATCTCTGGTTCAATAAATTGTCCAGATTCTTCTGCTCTGGTATGTTTTCAGTTTATCTTTGGCTTCGATTTTGAAAATTCCATTCCTGTGATTTTCCCCCCAATATCTATCTATATTTAGTGTTGTGCAAACTATCTTGTCCTGTTTTGAAGTAGGGAGAACATACTTCTTTCTGGTTTGCCAAGACAGATCAGAGCAGCTAGTATTTATTAAGGAGTTGATAAGAAGGACCACTCTGGGGACGCCTGGGTGGCTCAGTTGGTTAAGCGGCTGCCTTCGGCTCAGGTCATGATCCCAGCGTCCTGGGATCGAGTCCCACATTGGGCTCCTTGCTTGGCAGGGAGTCTGCTTCTCCCTCTGCCTCTGCCTGCCACTCTGTCTGCCTGTACTCGCCCTCTCTCTCTCTCTCTAACAAATAAATAAATAAAGAATCTTAAAAAAAAAAAAGACCACTCTGCTAAGCAAATTGCATGATTGAGTCCAGGCTCTCTGCTAAGCAAATTACATGCGGTGGCTCACTTTTTCAACACCCTATTATCCCCACTTCATAGGTAAGGAAACATACTTAGAGAGATTAAGTGACTTTTCCAATGTCACATACTTAGTAAATAGTAAATTTGGGATAAGAACAAAGGTTCATCTAATATAAAACCTAGGTTGTAATCTCCAGGCTCTGCCACCCCATGGCAAGCAACGGGGAATGACACTGGCTCATGAAAGAAAGGAAGGGAGGAAGGCAGGCAGCAAGAAAGGAAGGAAGAAAGAAGGAAGGAAGGAAGGAAAGAAGGAAGGAAGGAAGGAAGGAAGGAAGGAAGGAAGGAAGGAAGAAGGAAGGAAGGAAGAAGGAAAGAAGGAAGGAAGGAAGAAGGAGGGAAGAAGAAAGGAAGGAAGGAAGAAGGAAGGAAGGAAGGAGGAAGGAAGGAAGAAGGAGGGAAGAAGGAAGGAGGGAAGAAGGAAGGAAGGAAGGCAGGAGGGAGGAAGGAAGGAAGAAGGAAGGAAGGAGGGAAGGAAGGAAGGAAGGCAGGAGGGAAGAAGAAAGGAAGGAAGGAAGAAGGAAGGAAGGAGGGAAGGAAGGAGGGAAGGAAGGAAGGAAGGAAGAAAGGAAGGAATTTATTGGAAGGACTGAAGATGAGTGTAAGGGGAAAAAAATCCCAAAGAACTAAAAAGGAGTAAGCAGGCATCAAAGCAATTCCTTTGAGTCCAGGAAGGATTAACAAACAGCCTTTTCTTCGGGGAAGGTTCTGGAGCTGAGATGCATCTGTTTTCAGCATTTGTGTTACTCTGCTCAAGAATCAAATTCCACCCCAGGGTCTGGCCTCACTCACATCACCTGCACAATCCTTGGCCAGGGGAGAGAAGGTGCTATGAGTGTAGCGCCACCAAAACTGTAGTCAGTTGGATGAGGTAGTCCCCAAAGCACAATAAGGGTACTATCACTGGAAATAGAGGGACAGGGCACAGAGACATATCCACTAAACAGGAGATACCCACTTACAGAACAATGCAAAGGAAACAGATGTTGTATCCCCAATGTATGAGAAGCTACAGAGCCAACATAATGCTGAAATGTATTTTTATCCCCTCCCCGTACTCAGCAAAACCTAAACTCAAATCCCTCCTTTGTTGAAGAGAACTGGTTGGGGCTTGAATTGGGTTTGAACTGTGTTCTCCCATTTATTAGCTATATGTCTTCGGAGATTTACTACACTTCTTAAAGTCCCAGTTTCTCCACCAATAAAAAAGCCTGGTACCACCCATCTACCTACCTGAACACAGAACACCTTTGGGCAAAACTCATGGCTTTCAAATGTCAGTCCATGATCAAACACTCACCAATCTGTGACAAGACTTACTGTCAAGGTGTCCTTTTTGAATTTGTGATGGTGAGATATCGCAGTTTTTTTTTTTTTTAATGTTGTGACATATTTTCTAATGGCTAAAATAAATGTTGCTATCCTAGGTCTGCCCATCAGTTCCTTCCACAATTTTATTCACTCATGAATCTCGGGATCTGAGAATGTCTTGCACACACCACTTCACCAGCAGCATTTCCAAATGCTTCTGCACAGTGTCACCGAATCAAGGGAATCCTCCCTCCCTATCCCCTTGCTCTCTAGCCCCTACTTGCTTCATTTTTCCTTGTGAAATTATGCATTGATTCATCTGTTTATCATCCTCTTAGGAAGTAAGTTTCATGATATCAGTACTATTCTTTATTTTTTTAGGATTTTATTTATTTATTTGACAGACAGAGATCACGAGGAGGCAGAGAGGCAGGCAGAGAGAGAGGAAGGGAAGCAGGCTCCCTGCTGAGCAGAGAGCCCGATGCGGGCTCGATCCCAGGACCCTGAGATCATGACCTGAGCCTGAGGCTTTAACCCACTGAGCCACCCAGGAACCCCAGGATTATTTTTTAGAGATTTTTTTTGTTGTAGAGGTAGAGGGAGTGAGAGAGCAGGGGGGAGGGACAGAGGGAGCAGGAGAAACAGACTCCCTGCTGAGGAAGAAGCCTGACTCAAGGGATCAATCCCAGGACAGGAGATCAAGACCCTGTAATCAAGACTGTAATCAAGAGTTGGATACTTAACTGACTTAGCCACCCAGTAGCCCCAGGAATATATATATATATATATATATATATGATCAACTTTATTTTACCTTTTTTAATTTAATTTTTTTAATAAACATATAATGCATTATTAGCCCCAGAGGTACAGGTCTATGAATCGTCAGGCTTACACACTTCACAGCACTCACCATAGCACATACCCTCCCAATGTCCATAACCCCACCACCCTCTTCCTACCCCCCCCGCCCCCCTCCGTTTATTTTGTGACATTAAGAGTCTCTTATGGTTTGTCTCCCTCCCGATCCCATCTTGTTTCATTTATTCTTTTCCTACCCCCAACCCCCCCACCCCATTGCATCTCCACTTCCTCATATCAGGGAGATCATATGATAATTATCATTCTCTGACTGACTTATTTCGCTAAGCATTATACCCTCTAGTTCCACCTACATCATTGCAAATGGCAAGATTTCATAAAATCAACTTTTAAAAAAGACTTCAGAATAAATGAAGAATGAAGCATCCTCCTGTAGAGCTAGAGAGAGCTCCTGTGAATACATTGCTGCAGTTTTCAGAGCCTCAGTTTTCTCATCTGCAAAATGGCTTGAGGGTCATTGGGATGTTTAAGCGAGGAAATTGAAGCAAAGCTTCTATATATAATAGTGTCCACTCAATGGCTAGTGTCTCTTGGCTATACTTTAGTATTGTTCCCAAGTGTTTTTCCAAGATTGATGTCCTATTTCCTCGAAATAAGACATTATCCTGACCAGCTGAGGCACGCATCATATAGTTCTCCAGCACCTGCTGCTGCAGCAAGCTCAGCTGGGGCCAGAGGGGAAGCCTCCAGAGCATGCAGCAGGCTGTCCATCACAGGAGTCCAGAAAGATACAAGGTGTCCGTAGTGGGAACCAGCCCTGCCTCGCTCCCTACTGAACTCTGGGACTGAGTGCAGTATATTGTACGTAGCAGGTGCTCCACAGCATCGGCTGAACAAATGAATCTGACTGGCTGCAAGTGAGCAGGAACTGCAAGGCCTGAAGACAAGAACATGACTCAGTAGATCTTAAAACCACATGGGAACTAAACAGCTAAAGAAAAGGAGAGACCTGGAGAGGAAATGCGATGGACTCTATGCAGACTATGAGCAAACCCTTGCTAGATCCAGCCCCAAGTCTCTTTGAATCATTTGTATGTGCAAGTTCTTGGGTGTTGATACAAAAAAAAAAAAAAAAGAAATTCTTCTCATGACTTTTATATTTACCTCTTAGGCTAGTCCTAGCAATCAAAGCTCCAGAATTACTAGGAAGAGATTGTTTCAATAAGTTTGTAAAGTGGGGCACCTGGGTGGCTCAGTGGGTTAAAGCCTCTCTGCCTTTGGCTCGGGTCATGATCTTGGGGTCCTGGGATCGAGCCCCGCATCGGGCTCTCTGCTCGGCGGGGGGCCTGCTTCCCCCTCTCTCTCTGCCTGCCTCTCTGCCTACTTGTGATCTCTGTCTGTCAAATAAATAAATAAAAATTTAAAAAAAATAAGTTTGTAAAGTAAGAAAAAAAAAGGAATAAGAGGAAGAGGGAGGGAAGGAAGGAAGAAAGAAGAGAAAAAAGGAAAAGTGAGGAGGAGGACAGAGACCCTAGTTCTATCCAGTTGGTCTTATAAGGTTGATTTGTCCCCTTTGACCTAGGAATCCACCCTAGGGGAGGGAGACACAGATGATAGATAAATGAGATGGATAGATGAGAGATAGATAGACAGATAGAGGATAGATAGATAGATGATAGATAGTAGATGATAAAGATAAAAGATTTGTGATGGATGGATGGATGGAAGATTGGATAGGTAGGTAGATGATAGATAGATAGATAGATAGATAGATAGATAGATAGATAGATAATAAAGCCTTTTTAATGCTATAGGCATGAAGATATTCTTGCTGGCATTGCTTAGAAAAGCAAATTAGAGCAGACAATCCAAATAAACAACATTTTATGCTGAGGGAGTTGAGATTGTAGCAGACCTCCTCTGCAGAACCCGAGAGAGCAATTTAAATGATGCATCTTGCACCATTTTTTAGAAGGGGCTTATAATGTTACCTTTTTAATTTTTTAAAATTATTATAACAACTTTTCTGAGATAAAGTTCACATGCAAAGCAAATCATACTTTAACATGTGAAATTCCATGTTTTAGTATATTCACAGACCTGTATAGTATCACCACAATTAATTTTAGAACTTAAAATCACCACCCCCAAAAAATACCTTACTCACAGCACATAATCCTGATGTTTCCTAATCCCTAAGGCCCAGGAAACACAAATTTTCTTCCTATTTCTATGGATTTGCTAATGTTGAGCATTTTGTAAAAATGAAATAGTGCAATGCATAACATTTTGTATATGGTATGTTGTCAAGGTTCACCCATGTTTTAGCAGGAATCCTTCATTTCTCTTTTATTGCTGACTAATATTCCCTTGGGTAGGTAGAGCACACCTTGCTAACCCACATTTCACTTGACAAACCTTTGTATTTTTGCCACTTTTTGGCTATTATTGTGTGGACTTATGCTTTCATTTTTGGGGGGTGCTTACCTAGGAGTGGAATTCATGGGTCATATGGTAACTCCCTATTTCACTATTTGAATACCTGCAACATTTTCTTCTAAAATGACTGTACCGTTGTACATTCCCACATCAGCAGTGTGTGATGGTTCCAATTGCTCTACATCCTAACATGGTACATTGTCAAAAGCAGACTATAAAATTGAAGAAATAATATCATCAAGGAGCCATATTTCTTCTACTTTTTTTACATTTTCCAAATGCTTCCTTATCCTTTGCATGTTTTATGATGACATATATATATATATACATGTATGTATGTATATATATATATACATATATATCCATTAAGAATCATTTCAGACCATTGAGTTTGAAGGTCACTCAACTCAAGAGTTTAGGTTCACCTTAGTCATGCTCAGGGTCCTTCCTTCCTTTCTCAATAAAACATTACACAGTCCTGAGGTTGCTGACATTCTCACAATGGGGATGAGGACAGTTCTCCGTTGCCTGGAGATTCCAGCCCCATCAATCACCAGAGAAAGACCCCCTCACTTTACTGAGGGAAAGATGGTCTCGGCAGAGCAAGCAACAAATGGCCAACAGTATCGAAGATTACCACTCAATCTACAGAAAAACTGATCCAGCTAATTTAATGCAACCAACAGCCTCATGTTCCCCTGAACCAAGAATGTTTGATTTGCTTGGATGCCCCACCACTTCAGAAGGTGACTCGTTTGCTTTCTGCCTCCCTCTGTAACACACAGACCCAGTTGCTGTGAGTTTTCTTTAGACCTCAGATTTAATGTGAATAAGGGGAAAGGTTGAAAAGTTGTTAGGGATTAAAATCTGGCCTTACTTTCTATTGGTACAACTAACTTTTAATTGACAGCAGAAAAAAAAAGGGGGGGGGGAAAGCTGTATCATCAATCCATCCAGATGTCAGTTGCTGTTTAGCTGTTAACGCTTACTTTTTTATTGCACTGAAAACTCCCAAGATGTATTTTGACATTACTTACCCTACTTTGTAATTAGAGTTAGCAAGACCGGCATCTTTTAACATGAGAGTTTTCTTTAAATACCTGCCACCATTTTGAAAGCTTCCATCCTTGTGAAACCTATAATTATAACTTTTACTGTATTAAGCTGCTAAGTTTATTTTAGATGAAAAAAAAAATCCTTTGGCTCTTTGGTCGTAGTCACTGAAACGGGTTGTAAGAATGTATGAGGTTATGCAGACTAAGGAAGAAAAGGCTGGGCACACCAATTTCTTTTATGATGCAAATATAATGTGTTTGAGGCTCTGCAGCACAGAGGGAAGGCTCTGCCCCTTGCAAGTCATCAGCTGTAGTGAGTTGAATGGTGGCCCTCAAAAGATGTGTCCATGTCTTAACCCCTGGAATCTGTGGATGTGAACTTATCTGGAGAAAGGGTCTTTGCAGATGTCATTACGTTAGATATCTCAAGACAAGATCATCCTGGACTGTCTGGATGGGCCCTATCTTCAATAAGTGTCCCTATAAGAGAAAAGGGCAGACACAGGGAGAAGAGGAGAAGGCATATGAAGTTGGACACTGAGGATGGGATTAAGCGGGGCCACAGCCAGGGAACCCCCAGGGCCCCCAGAATCTGGAGGCACCAAGGAAGGATCTCTCTTAGAGCCTTTGGGGCAAGTCCAGCCATGCTGACACCTTGATTTCAGACTTCTGGTGCCCAGAGTGGTGATAGAGTTTGTGGCCATTTGTCACAGCAGCTCTAGAAAACTAGGGCTGTGTGATCTTGGTGATATTACTTTACTTTCTCTAGTCATTGTTGCCCCATCTGTTAGATGAGAGCTGTAACAAACACCTCCCTGTAAGGTTGTAATGGGAATTAAACCTAATGTAATACCAAAGACCTGGTGTTTAGTAGGTTCAGCAAATGGCAGTTGTAGTTATCACACTGTTATTACTAATACTATCAATTTCATAAAAGTTGAAGGGAAATAATAACCAGAGACTCAAGAAGGCTTGGAGACTCTCCACACTGTGAGCCACCCCACCCCGTCCTCACCCCCACAGCCTCCAAGATATGTTGTGAAAGAGTGGCCTATTTTTAATGCAGGGCTGGAACTATTGAAGGTTTGTATTCGGGGATTTTTTTCAATGGCCCCACCTTACGCTGAGATCCATGATAAATGCTAAGCTGAGTAAATATTAAACCAGTGAAAGTGGTCAAGGAAGCAGGTTATAATTAAGCTGGTGTTACAGTCTGTTAACCCCCTTTATAGGAATGAAACAATGGTCTTTTCGTAAAAGAAACCCAACTTGAACTACAGACTGGAAAATCTTAAGAGAATGGAGTCTAATTTGATTAGCCAGTCATGTTTCTCCTCTCAATAAACTCTGGCCCAATTAAGGCCAGTGGACTCCTAATCAGAAACTCAGTCTCTCCTTTTTCCTGGCTCTGGTGTCATCTTGAAGCCTCTACTCATCTTTTCTCTGACTAGGATTATCCTCCCTCAGTCATTACCATCTGTTTTTACTGCTCTCACTTCTACCACCATCCTAGTTCAGGCTCCCCCAGATCTTCCCAGGAAGACAGCTGCTGTCCCCTCACTGATTTTATTCTTCTCTCTGTGCACCCCTGTAGACCATTTGCATGCAGCAACCTGAATAGATGAACTTTTTTTTTAAGATTTTTTTTTATTTATTTATTTGACAGACAGAGATCACAAGTAGGCAGAGAGAGAGAGAAGCAGGCTCCCTGCTGAGCAGAGAGCCCAATGCGGGGCTCGATCCCAGGACCCTGAGATCATGACCTGAGCCAAAGGCAGAGGCTTAACCCACTGAGCCACCCAGGCGCCCCTAGATGAACTTTTAAAAACAAATTACTCCACAAAAACTTAAGCGCCCCAAGTGGCTTCCCATCTCCCTTCCAAGCATATTGCCCTGGAATGCCTATCGTGACCTCTCTCTCTGGGCTCTGTCATACTGACCTCCTTTCTGCTCCCCAGACTCACCGAGCTCATTCCCTCCTTTGGGACTTTCCTTCTGGCTGTCTCTTTCCTTTCCATGACTGGTTCCTTTTGACACTCAGATCTCACTTCTATATCACCTCCTGAGAAAGACTGTCCTTGACCACCAACCACTTTCAAGTCCATCACCCTGACAAATTTCTTCTTAGTGTTTATCACCATCTGAATAGACATGTTTATTAATTTGCTCACTTTCTATCTTTCTCTTTAGAATACAAATTTCTTATGACCAGGAGCTTTGGCCATCTTGGTCACTGCTCTGTCCCCACTGCCTAGAATAGTACCAGATTCATCAAAATAACCATAAATATGTATCCAGTGTTCAATGATTATTGACTTAGAGCAGTGGTTCTCAATGGGAAGTTCATTTTTCCCCAGGGATGTTTTTCAATGTCAGGAGATATTTTATTTTGTCATACCTGAGGGGGTACTGGTGTCTTCTAGCGTGAGTAGAGACCAGGTTTGTTACTCAGCATCCTAGAATGTGCAGAACCATCCGGTCCAAGTGCCAGTAGTGTTGAGGCTGAGACATCCTGATTTCTAGTCTACACATTGCCTACAGATGCCATACAAAGTGCCAAGGATTCCACCAAAGGACGACTCAGTGTTTGACACAAAAGCTTTTGTGAGGGAGAAGGACAATATAAACAGATTGCAACTATCGGGCATGATAATTGGCTTATGAAGGGTATGTCTATGATGTATAGCACACTTAGAAGTGGCACATACTCTAACAAGGACTGCAGGAAAGATTTACCAGAGGAGACACCCAAGCTTTTCCTACCATACCAGTTTTTTCTAAATGTTCATTACCATATCGACATACCACCTGTTCTATGATGTATACAGTATTTTTTCCCTCTAAATCTGTTGTAATCTAAATGCATTTATTTTTAAAATTTGATCTCGCTAGATTTAGAAGATGGTACTTTATCTATTAACTCACCTTTTAAAATAGCTTTATTGAAATGTGATTCATGTACCATACAACTTGCCCATGTAAGATGTACAACTGAATAGTTCTTAACATATTCACAGATATGCACAACCGTTACCACAGGTTAAGTCGAGAACATTTTAATCACTATTAAGCATTTAAAAATGCTTATCTACATGCTCCCTGTGGGCATCTTGCGGACCTGCGGTGATAGAAGGTAGTTTCCTGGGGCCCCTGGGTAGCTCAGTAAATCATCTGCCTTTGGCTCAGGCCATGATATTGGGATCCTGGAATTGAGCCCCATGTTAGACTCCCTGCTTAGCAGGGAGTCTGCTTCTCCCTCTCCCTTTGCCCCTCCCCAGTGTTCCTGTTCTCTCTCTCAAGTAAATTACTTCCCTTGTGGAGATGTTACTTAACACCCAGTCTCTGAGGTGAGGTACAGAGCAAGGCAGAGGTAGTTGGGCTTCTCCTGATGTACTTGGCCTGTGGTTTGGGCAGACGGGAAGGAATTAGGAAGGGTTAAGTACTAAGGAGCAACAGTCTAGGGCTCTGTGGTTTGTGGAAAAGCCTGGGGTCAGGAATGGAGCCAAGAGCAGTCTTTTTAATTGAGGTCTCCTGTGCACAGCTTATGGTGAGAAAGTCTTAGGAAGCATCAAAGATTAGGGGCCGATGATAAGAGCAGAACTTCTCACAGGGGCTATCAATTGCAGAAAGATGCCTGCAGCAACAGGGAGCAGCCTCCCTGCCCAGTTCTGTGCTGCTTGACCAGGCTTTTGGAGTCAGGGTCCATCCTGATCCTCTGACTACAGTCCCTCCCTCCCTTCATCCAGCAGCAAGGTGCTGGACAGGTGACTACACTCCCACTCTCCCCTCATCCTGCAGCAAGGTGCTGGGCAGGTGGCAACACCAGATTCCTTAGAGATCAAGGCCCAGGCCCTAGCTGCCCCCTTCATCACCCCCGTGCCACCCCCTGAGATTCCAGCAAGATCTGTTTACAAAGACCCTGACAGCTCCATTCAGGCTACTAAAAATTCTACAAGACAGAAATAGTACGCTCAACCTTTAGATGTGGAAGTCTGATAGAAATGGCATGATTTCCACTTTGGCACCATTTGGACAATAAAGGATGTCTGCTGAGAGATCAAGTCCCTTCTGGGTCGTAGGAGGCAGAGAGATAAGCATCACATAAATACAGACTTGGCACGTGGAGCTTTCATGTCTGTTCTTCTGACACCAGACAGTCTGTTGCCATGGAAATTATTCCATCACTTCACAAATACAGCCTTCCTTCCAGAAGTGCAGAACAGCCAAGCACGTCTGCATTTGGGAATCAAACTTGAAGGGTTGTCATTCTGACCCATGGAGAGCATACCTCTTGCATCTCTGACTTTGTCTTCTGACCTCATTATGAAGGATTTGGTCACATTAAGATGACTTTTTTAAAAAGTAGTTTCCCCTTTCCTAACAAAGCATCTCCAGCATGTCTTGTCTCCTCTCGGCTAGCTCAAGGATATGTGGTGCCTCATTGGCCTTAAAGAATCCAGCCCAAGCTAAGGGTCTGTCCAGCCTGCTTCTGCATCTGGGGGAAGGTGCTCTTGAGATGTTTCAAGTGATTGGCAGTTAAGAAGACAGTGGTTGTCTACTAAAACTATTCCTTTGATAATGCCTCTAGGACATCTGCTAGTTCCCAGGCAATGCTCAAGGTGTCAGAGAACACACAAAGATGGCTCAGCCCAGCATTCCTTTTGATGGGTTTACACACCAGTGATAGTAATAAACACTAACCCCCGCTTTCAGTTAACAAAGTTTTCATTAGGTCTCATAAGTTCCCTGAGGAACATAATACTATGATTAGTAGCACATACCCAGGGACTCTGGGGAAAGTCAAACAGATGTCTCTTGACTTCAAATCCCTTGCTTGTAACACACCCCATTTCCTCAGAGAACAACAGTGTCTGGCAGAATAGGATTGTGCCATCAGTGTCATTGAAAAGTACAGCCGGGAGACTTTAAGGTGTTAATGAGGAGGAAACATTTGCATGTTTGAGAATAAATCAGAAGGACTTCATGGAGGAAGCAGTATTTGATGAACTGAAGATTTCAAAGTGGAAGTCAGGAGTGAGACTCCTATTCAGACAGAATTCTTATAGGTTTCCCCAAAGCTGGCTTCTCTGACTTTGAGCAAGGAAGAAGTTTGTTTTAAATGCTTTCTGCATTCTTTATATCCATGCTTTACATTTGCATTGTGAGGCTTAAATGAGTCAATCCAATAAAGCACTTAGTACTGTACCCAGGATGAAATGTGTTCAACATGTTATCTATAAGATGGATCTTTGATTCCGATTAATGAAGATATGGATGAGCACTGAATTTTTTACCATACATGTCAATATTTATTCCTAAAGAGGAAAAAATAAGCTTATGAAAGGAACATGGGGACATATATCTGTTTTGACCCAAGTCTTAATAAATATTAGTGCAAGTGTTTATTGGTTGGAGAATGGACTTGATGAGGTCAAGATAGTGAGCTGGTTCCCATAAACACGTATAGCCTATAGCAGGCTTCTATCACCTCCCATCACAAACTCAGGTGCAAGAACAAATTCTTTCTGGCTGTCAGAGAGCTCATCCATGTTATTCCTTTTAATTCATGCCAACAAATAATACCAAGTACTTCAGTGCCTATATTATTACTACAGCACAGAACAACTCGTACACATGGTATTCTTGGGACCTGACCTAGCTCCCAGATGAAAATTCTCTTCTAGGTCACTGAGGGCGAGGGGAGGGCTTTGTGCCTCATAAATAGGTTGCAAGTGTCACATTGATCTGCTTTGAGTGATCACTTCCCTTTTTGGAACACAATAAGAATAGAAAAACAATGATGGTTATGATGCAAAGACACACACACACACACACACA